>JAODAL010009383.1:0-111165 GCA_025379985.1 Phyllomedusa bahiana
CTCCAAAATAATAGAAAATGCCCCTAGAAATAATAGTAGGCCCCCCTCCAGTAATAAAAGATACAACCCTCCTTAAAAATAGAACTTTCCCCTCCAGTATAATAGAATGGCCCCCCCCAGTTTTAAAGATTGGCCCCCTTCGAAATAATAATATCCCCCCCTTCCTAAAAATTTAGTACGCCCTCCAGTAATAATGATACGGCCCCCTCCATAATAATAATAAGGCCCCCTCATAAAATAGATAAGGCCCCTCCAGTAATAATAGATAGGGCCCCCTCCAGTAATAATGATAGGGCCCCCCTTCAGTTTAAAGATAGGGCCCCCCTAATAATAATATGGCCCCTCCGAATTAGATATGGCCCCCTCCAGTAATAATAGATATGGCCCCCTTCAGTAATAATAGATATGGCCCCCTTCAGTAATAATATTAAAATGCCCCCCATTTAATAATAGATACATGCCCCCCTCCAGTAAAAATAGATCGGGCCCCTCCATAATTTTAGATACACCCCCCTCCAGTAAAATAATACAGGCCCCTCCATTTAATAATGATACAGGCCCCCCCCCAGAATAATTGAAAAAGCCCCCCTCCAAAATAATAATAGGCCCCCTCCAGAAATAATGATAGGGGCCCCCTTCATTAAATAAAACACCCCCCCCCCCAGTAATAATAATATATGTGCCCCCTCCAGTAATACTAGATATAGCACCCTGTAGTATGCAGGTTAGATTAAAAAAAATAAAGAAGAAGGAAGTTACTCACCTTTTCCGATCCCTGCAGAGCTGCTCCCTCCAGGACCCGGCATCTGGCGAGACCCAGCGGCGCAGGAGGTGACACTGCTGCATCCCTCCCCCTGCGTCGCTGATGATCATTATAGATACGGAGCTCAGTGAGCGCTGTATCTACAATGATGGGGAAAGCAGGGACGGTAATGAAGAGAATACCCTTCCTGTAAACTGGCAAGAGGCGAGAAACCCAGAAAGCTCCTTTACAGATAGAGAGCCATAAGCCACTGTAAATGATAGCTATTGACCATCTGAAACTGGAACCCAGCCGAACAGGTTACACTTATGTGATGACTATGATTGATCACTATAAAAAGTTTGTAGTTTCTGCACCTGTGAAAGACTTGACTGCCAAGACAACTGCTACTGTCTTCTGAAAGACATTCCTGCTACCATATGGTGTTCCCAACAAGATCCTGACTGACCGAGGTTCTGCCTTTGAGTCGCAATTGTATGAACAACTGCTTACCATCCACAAGGCAATGACTTATGTGAAAAAATGAATCAGACAATCATTCATCTCTTACGAAGTATCCCATCACATAAAAGAGCTGATTTGCTAACCTTGTTACCAGAACTGATTTACATGTATAACAACCACGTACATTGTTCTACACTTCCTACTATCTCATGTTTTCAAGACAAGGAAAGTTACCTGCTGATTTGGCCTTAAATGTATCTGTGGCAGATGAAGTAAATCCTCTGCCTAAAATAGACTGGGTGAATGACCACCAGAGACGCCTGGCTGAAGCAAATTACATCATACTAAAATGAAAGAGACCCATCAAAAGCAGAAGTTGGATTATGATCAAAATGCCAAAACCTAAACTTTCCAAGTAGGAGATAGAGTATGACTCAAGAATAATTATCGTGTGAGCAAGCTTTATACCAAGTAGGAGAAAGAACCCTACACTATACAATCTATCCCACTTCCTAGAATTGACAACTACAGAATTACCAAAAGTGAACGTGATTTCCAAGTTGTTCATAGGAACTGTCTCAAGCTGTGCCAACAAGAAGATAGGCCATCTGAAGCCACGGTCAAATCAACTGAGCAGTTTCCACTCCGGCAGATAACAGAAGAACAAGTACAAGATCTGTGGACAGTTAACTTGGCAATCCCTTTATGTGTTCCCTACAACCTTGGATGTCTTTACTAGCACCAAATACAGCCCAAGATGAAGGCGATGCCATAGTGATCACTTCTACTGAGACATGATCCAGTCTTGATGAACCAAGAGGTCCAGATCCGGAAGATGAAGGGGAAGCCTCATTGTAGAGGTCAGACAAGAGTACCAGAGGTAAAATACCTGCCCGGTATCTAGACTGAGTATCAGCTTAATTCTTTACGTCTTCCAGTAATAAAAGAGCTTTATAACTTTCTGTACTTAAAGGGGGTTGTATCATTTCATTAAATGGTCTTCAGAATAAGGGGACAGTGAAAACAAGCAACTTTGCAATTGGATGTCATTAGCAAAGCTGTCCTGTTTTCATGGTCTGCCTTATCTTCGTTTTCTGTAAACACAGTTCCCCAGTGCCGGTCGGATTCCTCCTCCTTTCATGTCATTGGCTGCCAGCTGTAGTAATTTACATTCTGTCTGGCCCCGGAGCGAGCATTCCTGCCTCTCTCACTCAAAGTAAGGGACCGGCACAATTTCACTCTGCACAGCCAGCAGCTCCACAGTAACACTGCAGCTTCTACAATCAGAAAACAGCAGAATTGTGCGTCGGTGCCTAATACAAACATGGAAGGAGCAGTAGGCTGCCTCTCTCACTCAAAGTAAGGGACCGACAGTGAATTCACTCTGCACAGCCAGAAGAAACACAATAATATTGCAGGGCTTCTACAATCAGAAAACAGCAGAATTGTGCCTCGATGCATAAATGCTCCTGTGTGGAAACATAGAAGGGATATATGTGCTGCTCTGGAGGAGTTCATAGAAGACTGGATTCAATTGTAACAAACCTCCAGCTGAGAGAGGAGAAGAGATAAGTGCTCTGAGTTCATAGCAGATTGTCTAGACTGAATGCAGGCCTGTGGTATGTAAACAGCTCTTACAAAATAAGACTGCATTGGCAGAACGACACAGTGACATGTGGACTCGGGGGGGGGGGGGGGGGAGAGACTCGGGAGTGGGCATGAACAGTGAAGGGGGGGATGATGTCAACCCCTTCAGTTAAGAAACACCCACCTGGGAGGGGAAGAAACGCCCCTGAAGCTGAGAGCACAATGAAACACACGAACTGAAGTAGCGATACATCCCCTTTAAGTTGTGCTCAAGTTCACTAGCAAGAAGAAGATTTTAACCCCTTTGTCCCTATATGCCCGCAAAGACTCTTCCTTTCCAAGAGCTGTTGCAACATTGTTGTGTTTCCTTAGCCGTTTATCCCTAATTTGCCTGTGAGAGATTCTCAGATGGACCAAGGACATTGCCACCTTCTTCTATCTACGATTTATTACACTAGTGAGAGACTCTAACGTACAGAGCTACATGGACTTTCCTACCTTGTTTCTATCCCCTTTAGTCCTTTTCACCTCGTTATGACTGCAAAAGACTGCCCCTTTGCAAAGAGATGCATGGACTTTGCCCCTGTCCACATTCCCTTCATATTACCATTCCCCAAACAAATGGACAATTTTGATGTGAATTTGGGATTTTCTTTTAAAATCCTGCTTCAATGATTTCCTCATATGTTATATGCTAAATGTGAATTGATTTGATTGAACTTATTCGTCTATATTGCTAAAGGTATAGGAAAAGTTTTAAACTTTTACAGTATATGATACATTCCTTGCACTGAATATTGTAAAGTCTCTTCCCAATCTTAAGAAAAACATGATATATTATTGCTATCTATAACATGATATTTTTCTTGGTACCTCATTTTTGCTGCTAGGCAGATGCTGAGGACGGCTTATATTAAAATCGGGTAGTATGTAGTGTACAGGAGTTGGTGGTACAATAAACTTCTAAAATTGTGTAGAACTGGATTGTGTTAGATATAGTGCTTGTGAATAATGCAGGAAGAGTAAGACTGTGTTAAAGCAAAGTACACAAAAGGTTAATGTACTGCATAAGCTCACAGCAAGAGACATTGCCTACGAAACCAAGGGTGGTCTTAGTCTATAAATTGTCCTGAAACTGGTTTGTGCTGGTTAGTCAGTTATTAGTTTGTTGTTGAACAGTTCACGTTCTGTCCCTGGACAAGACAAGACTGGTCTCATGCTAGCTGAGGACCAGATTCCCTCCTCCTACTCACTGCACACTTGCAAGATGACTCTCTAAAGAAGAGAAACATTTGAAAGAGGACACAGCTGTCCAGATAGGAGACACCAGGAGTCGAGGTGTGAGGTAATTATGACCTCTCCAGGCCTCACATTAGTTCATGAACAGCTTGCCTTTGGCCTGGCTCAACACTAATTCAATTGATGGAAAGGAAGTCCGGATCACCTGGGGTTCAGAAAGGCTCCTTGTTTGAATAGTCGGTACTTTGGGGCCTTATGGGCTTTCCTGATGATGTCCTTAACATGAGCTGTGCAATCTTTCTAATCTGTATAGAAAATGTTTGAATAATCCAAACTGTGTGTGTTTCCACCTTTCACTGAGTAAAGGAGAAGTGGATTTGTCTGCCAGTTTTGACTCCTACTTGTTTATCTGCACCACACACCAAGGGCACCTCATCGTCAATCTCGGGCAGTTTGAGTCCTACTACCAGCTTGAGAGTGTCTCGGGGGATTACTACCACCACCATGCACAGTGCAGACCCCCTCTTACTGTAGTGTTGTCTGGGATGCATGAGAGGCTTGGTGAGCGAATGCCACCGTGACACTAATAAGCCATACTATTCCCATCCCTTTCCCTTTCCCTTTCCCTTTGGGGTGCTTATTTGGGAATAAACGTTGGGGCTTTTGATGTTGAACAAATACTATGTGGGTTTCCCTTGGCCCATTTCCCTTTATCTGAATCTTGGGTTTTTAGTGCAATGCGGGTTTTTGTTTTCTTTTAAGTTATAAGTCTAGAATTCGGGTTTTGGGTTTCGATCAAAGGGGTCTTTTTTGATTGCCAAATTATATTCAGGAAGGACAAAAAAGGCTTTTGGGGCAACCAAAGGGTTTTACCAAACATTGGGGGTTTTTGCCTTCCCCTGGTTCAATAAAATAAGGAAAAATTTGGCTGAAATGGTTAAAAAAGTTTTTTTTCCCAACCCTTCAATCAACCCTAAAAAAATGTAGGTAAAAAGGCTTTTTCCCCTTTTTTTTTTCCCGTGGGGGGGCCTTTCAAATGGCCCGGGTTTTCTTCTCCCCCGTTTCCCCTTTTTTTCAAGACAAAACACTTCCTAGATGTCCAGGATGTTTGGTTTTTTGTGCCCACTGCCCGCCCTTTCCCGTAAGGCCCCACCCGCCCTTTTGGGGTGGGGGAAATTTAAAAAAAACCCTTTATTAAACCAAAAATTTTTGTTAGTTGGGTTTATTATGAAAATTATTCATTCCCTCTTGGAAAAAATTTTAAAATCTGGGAATTTTAAAATTACCCTGTCCCTACATAATAAAATTTCAATATAGACCCGATGTTGGAGCCGTTCGAATAAGGTGACCGTTTGCGGCAAAGCATTTAGGGGAAAATTAATTATTTTACCAATTTTTGGGGAAAAAAAATTTTTTTTTTTTAAATTTTGTCATTGTTTGCCAAAAGGGGGCCCGGTTTCCAACCTCCCCTTTTAAACCTTTATTTTGGGATTTAGTAAATTTCCCCCTCTTTGACCCTATGACCCCCCTTTTTAATTTTCTATTTTTTAATCTGCTTTTATATAAACAAAAATTGCTGGAGGGGCCCCCCAGGGGCAAACCCGAACCCCCCAAAAACTTTTGGGGGGTATAAAATGTTGAGGGACCCGGTTTTTCCCAAAAACCCATGGTATCAGGAGGCGTGGGAAGGGGAGCGTTGGCCTTTTATTTTTTTTTTTGCCGGGAGGAAGTGAATCCGGAAGTCAAACGTGAAAAAAAAACAGCAACCCCCCCTGGGCCTGGCGAGGAAATTTTGGACGTTGAGCCCAAAATGGAGATTTCAGCGAATTTGTTGGTCTGGGATAAAAGTCAAAAGGGATGGGAGCCCCCTAAAAAGGAGGTGGGCCCCTTCTCCGGGCCCGTTTTATGGGGTTAAACAATTCCCCTTCCCCCCAAAGGGGTAAAATTCCCTTTTCCGCCGGAGGAAAGGGCTTGGGGAAAAATCTGCCCAAAATGGGAAAAAAAGGGCTCTGCCCCCTTTGGCCCCTTTTTTTCATGAGAAACCCCCCCCCTGCTCCACCCGGGAAAAGGCAAACCACCTCCCCCCCGAAACGAAAAAAGGTTTTTCTGGGTCCGAGCAAGACAGGATGGGGGCAAAAGGCATAAAAACCCACTTTTAAACTCCCCCTAAATGCCTTTCTGGGCCGTTTGCGACAAAAGGGATCGATTGGCGTTCCCTTTTTTTAAATGGAGGGGTACATTTTGGTGCCCCAGTGTGGGGAAAAAAAATGGGGGAAAAAAACTGCGATAGTAAATTTGCGAAACCCCAAAAAGGGCCCGTTTGGCCCGAAGGGCCCACAGTTTAAAACCCCCCAGAAAACCCGGGCCGCTAAAATTTAAATGGATCCATCTGTAGGCCTTTATCCGGGACGATGTATCCCAAGAATGGGGGCTTGCCCATTGAAAAAGCATTTCTCCCAACTTGGCGTATAACCGGTTACTGCGGAGAGACTCAGTACCTGGCATACATCACCCCGATGGGTCGAGGATCAGGAGAAAAGATCAGTATATCCAAGTAGACGATGAATAGGAATAGAGAAGGCCCTCTAAAGCGGGGCGTCGTAGGCTGTTTTTATTTCGGGGCTGGGGCCCCAAATAAAACTCCCTGTGCCACCCTGTCTCCCGGGTCCCAGGCCGCTGCCGTGGGCTTGGAGCACGACGGGCCCCTTTTCAGTTGCTTGTGCGTCCGCTGGACGCAAAATGCAGCTGCGGGCTTCTGCGGGGGCAGAGAGGCGAGCGCTCCCTGCTCCGCAGAACAGTGTCGGACCGGCTCTGGGTCCTGACCTGCGGCCCGCCGGGGTCCTCACAGCGCTGAGGACCGCCGCGGCCCCGTTCCCTCAGCCCGGCAGCGTCGCGATGATGTGATGTCATCGGACCTGCCTTCTCCTCGGGCGCACAGCGCTTTATAGGCCGTGCGCCCGAGGAGCTGCCGGGGACGCGGGGCTGAAGAGGACATGAGCGCGCTCGCCGGGGGAGTTAAGGTGAGTATGAATGTTGTTATTTTTAAAGCGTTTACCTGCCCAGTGCCCCATATACTGCCTGTGCCCCTTTAATGCCTGCCGGTGGCCCCCATACCCCTGCCTGTGGCCCCCATATTATGCCTGTGGCCCCATATCTGCCTGTGGCCCCCATTTCTGCCTGTGGCCCCCATATTACTGCCTGTGGCCCCCATATCCCTGCCTGTGGCCCCCATATTCCTGCTGTGGCCCCCAAAATACTGCCTGTGCCCTATAATGCCGCCTGTGGCCCCCATATGCTCCCCTGTGCCCCCCCTATCTGCCTGTGGCCCCCATTACCCCTGCCTGTGGCCCCCATATGCTGCCTGTGCCCCTATAATGCCTGACTGTGCCCCCCATATACTGCCTGTGGCCCCATATCCTGCCTGTGGCCCCATATCCCTGCCTGTGGCCCCATATACTGCCTGTGGCACCATATACTGCCTCAGTGCCCCTTTATTCTCCCTCAGTGCCCTATAAAACCTTCTTGTGGCCCTTATACTGCTCAGTGCCCCATATACTGCCTGTGGCCACCATATAACTCGCCCCTTTCCCGGGGCCCCTATATACTGCCTGGGGCCCCCTATTTTCCCTGCCTGTGGCCCCTATATACCTGCCTGTGGCCCATATACCTGCCTGTGGCCCCATATACTGCTTCAGTGCCCTATATCCTAACTGAAGGGGACTGCTATACTATAATTAAGGAGTTGCTGGAAATGTGAGGATTCTAAGATATTTGTGTCCAAATCCTCAGGGACGAGTATTGGCGGGAGCAATCAGCATGAAGGTGTGAACGGATGGAGAAGAGAAGGGAAGGTGAACGACGCTGATCAGAAAAGAGTCTCCTGAGTCACTAAATGTAACTGCAGTGTAATTTACTTATATGTCTGCAGAGCGTTACATACAACTAGTAACTACCACTATATGGTCACTATATGGCAGTGGTATATGTCTTCAGAGCCTGTGTACAGCTGATAGTCACATGTGGGGTCTGGCAGGGGTTATTTGATCTTATGTAGTAATAGTTTTGGGGCTTGGTTTTTTTAGGAGGGTTTAGTAACAATCACTTGTCTGGTAGATTTGCTCTGTATCGGTGTATGTTTTGGTGACTGTTTGGGGTATTGTCATTATGAAGGTTGAGAAGTTCTGAAAAAGTAAATTTGTCATTGGTGATTTTTCTGTACAGTGAATGCTGAGGAGATGGACGGGATCTGGTGGGGGTGTGCAGAAAAATTAGTGACAGGAACACAAGGGTTTTTCCTGTAAAAAAACATCCACAGTTCACCAATGAGGCGTGAAAATGTCGTGTGAACCCAGCCCTAAACCCAGAAAAACACAAAGGCCCGAGGGCCCCGGATGTTTTAGGACCCTAGCAACGCCCCTGCTCTAAAGATATCATTAACGAATTCCTGGAAGACAGCTGGAGCGTTGCATAATCCAAAAGGCATCACCAAGTATTCAAAGTGCCCGTCACGCGTATTAAAGGCCGTCTTCCATTCATCGCCCTCTCGGATTCTAACGAGGTTATAGCTCCACGCAGGTCTAATTTAGAAAAGACCTTGGCCCCCCGGAGCCGGTCGAAGAGTCCCGAAATTAGAGGTAATGGATATCGGTTCTTCACGGTGACCTTGTTAAGGCCCCAGTAATCGATGCAGGGGCGAAGAGAACCATCTTTTTCTAAACGAAGAAGAAACCGTCTCCAGCTGGAGAAGAGGACTTGCGAATAAAGCCTTCTCCAAATTTCCCCTTTTTTTATAGGCCGACATGGTCAGAGTTTCAGGTACGGATAGCGGATAGACCCTGCCTTGAGGGCGACTGGTCTCAGGGAGAAGGTCAATCGGACAGTCATAGGGGCAATGGGGCGGCAGCGTCTCGGCCTCCTTTTCAGAAAACACATCCGCAAAGTCCTGGTATTCCGGTGGCAGGCCTGGCAGAGGTTTGGGAGATGACTTCGGAGGGATGGCACGCACCGGGCTGGGTGCGACCAGACATTGACTCCGGCAATACGGTCCCCAACGCAAGACCTCGCCGGTCTTCCAGTCGAGCGTAGGGGCATGGTGTTGCAGCCATGGGAGCCCCAAGAAGATCGCCGATGAAGACCTTGGTAGCACATAGAAGGCGATCTTCTCCTTGTGCAGAGCCCCCACCTGGAGGGACACCGGCTTGGTGATGTACTGGACGGAGTCGCTCAGTAGTTCCCCACTGATGGAAGAAATCACCAGAGGTTTTTCCAGCCGGACTAGCGGCAGATGATATCGGGATACCATGGAGGCATGGATAAAGTTCCCGGCAGACCCAGAATCCAGGAAGGCAGAGGCCTGAAACGAGAGGCCAGCATCAGTCGTGACTTGTACTTGCATCGTCAGACGTGGAGAGGAAGAATTAGCACCTAGGGACGCCTCTCCTACGGGACCTAGGTGCGAGCGTTTCCCGGCCACTGGGGACGTAGCGGGCAACTTCAGAGGAGGTGATCCGGACTAGCACAGTACAGGCAAAGATTCTCTGCACGGCGACGGGATAGCTCTTGGTCCAATAAGTGAGCCCGGTCCACCTGTATGGGTTCCTCACTGGGAGACTGCGGTAATGGCAGTGGGAGCTTCTGGAACACAGGGGCTAGCTGAGGCAGACGGCGGGGGCGAACGGTGACTTGTTCCTGGCGAAGCTCCTCCTGTCTCTCGGCGAAACGCATATCAATGCGGGTGGCCAGGTGAATGAGTTCGCTCAGAGAGGACGGAATGTCTCTAGCGGCCAGTGCGTCCTTCACCCTGCTGGATAGGCCCTTCTTAAAGGTGGCACAAAGGGCAGCGTCATTCCAGGATAACTCCGAGGCCAACGTACGGAACTGTACAGCATAATCTCCTACGGAGGAGTCACCCTGGCGAAGGTTCAGGAGTGCCGTCTCGGCTGACGACGCACGTGCAGGTTCCTCGAAGACGCTACGAAATTCTTGGAGGAAGGCCTGTAGGTCAGCGGTCATTGGGGTCGTTCCTGTCACAGAGGGGTGTTGCCCAAGCCAGAGCCTTCCCGGAAAGTAGGCTGACCACGAATGCCACTTTTGCCATCTCAGTAAGGAACTGATCGGCCATCAGCTCGACGTGCATGGAGCACTGAGTGATGAAGCCCCTGCAAAGCTTAGGGTCCCCGTCGAACTTAGATGGTAGAGAGATGAAGCTTGGGACCCACCGAAGCCAGCGGAACAGGAGGCATAGGAGGAACCACCGGTGGAGATGGCGGCTGCTGCTGAGGCGTGAGGAGCTGTCGCACCATGTCGGACAGCTGATTCAACTGCTGTGCCTGTTGCGCAATTTACTGCGACTGCTGGGCGACAATGGACGTGAGATCTGCATTACTGGGTAGAGGCACCTTGGCAGGATCCATGGCCGGATATAACTGTTACGGACAGCGGTACTGGATCCACTGGACCACCGCAAGCGATGGTGTAAGCCACGCCAGGGAGCGGAGTCTAAGTAGCACCTGGTATTCACCAGAGGCCGCCACAAAGCGGGATGGACTTGCTGCGGTGGGAAACTACCAGGTCGCTTACACTGACGTGACTTGCTTCCGGTGGCAGCCAAGGGAGAGCGTGGTACCAAATCGTGAGGCGTAGACGTAGTCGGGGACAGGCGGTAAGGTCAGGGCCAAGGTTCAAGGTCAGGAGAGGTAGCAAGAGGGTCAGAACACCGAAGAAGACTAGGACACACTTAGGAACGCTTTCTCTAAAGGCTAGAGGCACAATAGATCCGGCAAAGAAGTGCCGGGGCGGAAACCTTATATAGGACCAGCGGCCAGCAATAACCAATTTCTGGCGCACTGGCCCTTTAAATTTCAAAGAAGTACCGCCTGCGTACTGGGGGGCGCGAGCGCGCACTGCAGGCGGCCGCGAGCCGCGTGGGGACAGGAGTGTGGCAGGGTAAGTGGAAACGCTCGGTGGGACGAGTACGCCCGCGTCCAGACCTGCGGACTGTGGCGCCACTCGTCCCTGGAGCAGGGGGGAATGGGCCAGACACGGGTGCGCCCGAAGCCAGACCCCCGGGTGCGGGACCCCCCGGGCCACCTAATGTCTTCTGGAAGACATTAATGTTACCATATGGTGTTCCCGACAAGATCGTGACTGACCAAGGTTCTACCTTTCAGTCGCAATTGTATGACAAAAGCTCAGTACAACTGCTTACCATCCACAAGGCAATGACTTATGTGAAAAAATGAATCAGACAATCATTCATCTCTTACAAACTATCCCATCACATAAAAGAGCTGATTTGCCAACCTTGTTACCAGAACTGATTTACATGTGTAACAACCATGTACATTGTTCTACTGGCTACACTCCTTACTATCTGATGTTTTCAAGACAAGGAAAGTTACCTGCTGATTTGGTCTTAAATGTACAGTGCCTTGCAAAAGTATTCGGCCTCCTTGAACTTTTCAAACTTTTGCCACATTTCAGGCTTCAAACATAAATATATAAAATATTATTTTTTTGTGAAGAATCAACAACAAGTGGGACACAATTGTGAAGTGGAACGAAATTTATTGGATATTTTAAACTTTTGTAAAAAAAACAAAAAAAACTGAAAGATGGGGCGTGCAATATTATTTGGCCCCTTTACTTTCATTGCAGCAAACTTACTCCACAAGTTCAGTGAGGATCTCTGAATGATCCAATGTTGTCCTAAATGATTGAGGATGATAAATATAATCCACCTGTGTGTAATCAAGTCTCCGTATAAAGGCACCTGCTCTGTGATAGTCTCAGAGTTCTGTTTAAAGCACAGAGAGCATCATGAAGACCAAGGAACAAACCGGGCAGGTCCATGATACTGTTGTGGAGAAGTTTAAAGCCGGATTTGGATACAAAAAGATTTCCCAAACTTTAAACATCCCAAGGAGCACTGTGCAAGCGATCACATTGTAATGGAAGGAGTATCAGACCACTGCAAATCTACTAAGACCCGGCCATCCCTCTAAACTTTCATCTCAAACAAGGAGAAGACTGATCAGAGATGCAGCCAAGAGGCCATGATCACTCTGGATGAACTGCAGAGATCTATAGCTGAGGTGGGAGAGTCTGTCCATAGGACAACAATCAGTCGTACACTGCACAAATCTGACCTTTATGGAAGAGTGGCAAGAAGAAAGCCATTTCTCAAAGATATCCATAAAAAGTCTCATTTAAAGTTTGCCACAAGCCACCTGGGAGACACACCAAACATGTGGAAGAAGGTTCTCTGGTCGGATGAAACCAAAATCGGACTTTTGACCACAATGCAAAACGATATGTTTGGCGTAAAAGCAACACAGCTCATCACCCTGAACACACCATCCCCACTGTCAAACATGGTGGGGGCAGCATCATGGTTTGGGCCTGCTTTTCCTCAGCAGGGACAGGAAAGATGTTTAAAATTGATGGAAAGATGGATGGAGCCAAATACAGGACCATTCTGGAAGAAAACCTGTTGGAGTCTGCAAAAGACCTGAGACTGGGACGGAGAGTTATCTTCCAACCAAGACAATGATCCAAACATAAAGCAAAATCTACAATGGAAGGTTCACAAATAAACGTAAACCAGGTGTTAAAATGGCCAAGTCACAGTCCAGACCTGAATCCAATCGAGAATCTGTGGAAAGAGCTGAAAACTGCTGTTCACAAACACTCTCCATCCAACCTCCCTGAGCTCTGCTGTTTTCCAAGCAAGAATGGGCAAGAAATTCAGTCTCTCGATGTGCAGAACTGATAGAGACATACCCGAAGCGACTTGCAGCTGTAATCACAGCAAAAGGTGGCATTACAAAGTATTAACTTAAGGGGGCCGAATAATTTTGCACGCCCCACTTTTCAGTTTTTTATTTTTTACAAAAGTTTAAAATTTCCAATAAATTTTGTTCCACTTCCCAATTGTGTCCCACTTGTTGTTGATTCTTCACAAAAAATGTATTATATCTTTATGTTTGAAGCCTAAAATGTGGCAAACGTTTGAAAAATTCAAGGGGGCCGAATACTTTCGGAAGGCACTGTATCTGTGCCAGATGAAGTAAATCCTCTGCCTAAAATAGACTGGGTGAATGACCACCAGAGATGCTTGGCTGAAGCAAATTACATCATAGAAACTAAAATGAAAGAGACCCATCAAACGCAGAAGTTGGATTATGATCAAAATGCCAAAGCCTAAACTTTACAATTAGGAGATAGAGAATAATCATCGTGCGAGCAAGCTTTATACCGAGTGGGAGAAAGAACCCTACACTATACAATCTATCCCGCTTCCTAGAATTGACATCTACAGAATTACCAAAAGTGAACATTATTACCAAGTTGTTCCTAGGAACTATCTCAAGCTGTGCCAACAAGAAGCTATTCCATCTGAAGCCACGGTCAAATCAACTGAGCAGTTTCCACTCTGGCAGATAACAGAAGAACAAGTACAAGATCTGTGGACAGTTAACTTGGTCAAACCCTTTATGTGTTTCCTACAACCTTGGATGTAATTTCTAGCACCAAATACAGCCAAAGATGAAGATGATGCCATAGTGATCACTTCTACTGAGGCATGATCCAGTCTTGAAGAACCAAGAGGTCCAGATCCAGAAGATGAAGGGGAAGCTTAATTGCAGAGGTCAGAGAAGAGTACCAGAGGTAAAATACCTGCCCGGTATCTAGACTATCAGCTTAATTCTGTACGTCTTCCAGCAAGCAAAGAGCTGAATAACTTTCTGTACTTAAAGGGGCTGTCTCACTATATTGATTCATCTTACTTCAGTCCTGTTTTCTTGGTTTCACTTTGAATTCAGGGGTGTGTTTACTGGCTTCTACTAGGCTGCAGTAGAAGCCAGGTCTGTAGCTATAGCAACCAGTGCTGGCAGCCTATCAGGATAGATCAAACAGGTCTGTAGCTATAGCGACCTAAGGAGCTGATGCAGCTCATACAAGAGTGGATATCTTGGAATAGGTAGGACACTGTTAATGGACATATATTGCAAAGTGACTTGCTTTTGAAAGATCTTTAATATTAAAAACAATCCTAGTAGTGAGACAACCCCTTTAAGTTGTGGTCAAGTTCACTAGCAAGAAGAAGATTTTAACCCCTTTGTCCCTATATGCCCACAAAGATTCTCCCTTTCCAAGAGCTGTTGCAATATTGTTGTTTTTCCTTAGCCGTTTACATGGACATTGCCACCTCATTCTATCTACGATTTATTACACTACTGAGAGACTCTAACGTACAGAGCTACATGGACTTTCCTACCTCGTTTCTATCCCCTTTAGTCCTTTTCACCTCATTATGCCTGCAAAAGACTGCCCCTTTGCAAAGAGATGCATGGACTTTGCCCCTGTCCACATTCCCTTCATATTACCATTCCCCAAACGAATGAACAATTTTGTGAATTTGGGATTTTCTTTTAAGATCCTGCTTCAATGATTTCCTCATATGTCTTGTTATATGCTAAAGGTGAATTCATTCGATTGCACTTTTTCGTCTATATTGCTAAAGGTATAGGAAAAGTTTTATACTTTTACATGCTACATTTCTTGTACTGAATATTGTAACGTCTCTTCCGAATCGTAAGGAAAAGTTGATATATTATTGTTATCTATAACGTGATATTTTTCTTGGTACCTCATTTTTGCTGCTAGACAGATGCTGAGGACGGCTTATATTGAAATCGGGGAGTATGTAGTGTACAGGAGTTGGTGGTACAATACACTACTAAAATTGTGTAGAACTTGATTATGTTAGATATAGTGCTTGTGACTAATGCAGGAAGAGTAAGACTGTGTTAAAGCAAAGTACACAAAAGGTTGATGTACTGCATAACTCACACCAAGAGGCATTGCCTAGGAGTCCAAGGGTGGTCTCAGTCTATAAATTGCCCTGTAACTGGTTTGTGCTGGTTAGTTTGTTGTTGAACAGTTCCCGTTCTATCCCTGGACAAGACAACACTGGCCTCATGCTAGCTGAGAACGAGATTCCCTCTCCTGCTCACTGCCACACTTGCAAGACGACTCTCTAAAGAAGAGAAACATTTGAAAGAGGACGCAGATGTACAGATAAGAGGCACAAGGAGTCGAGGTATGAGGTAATTATGTCCTCTCCAGGCCTCACATTAGTTGATGAACATTTTGCCTTTGGCCTGGCTTAACACTAATTCAATTGATGGAAAGGAAGTCCGGATCACCTGGGGTTCAGAAAGGCTCCTTGTTTGAATAGTCCGGTACTTTGGGGGCCTTATTGGGCATTCCTGATGATGCTCCTTAACATGAGCTGTGCAATCTGCTAATCTGTATAGAGACTGTGTGAATAATCCAAACTGTGTGTGTTTACCACCTTGCACTGAGTAAAAGAGAAGGGGATTTGTCTGCCAGTTTTGACTCCTACTTGTTTATCTGCACCACACACCAAGGGCACCTCATCGCCAATCCCAGGCAGTTTGAGTCCTATTACCAGCTTGAGAGTGTCTCAGGGGATTACTACCACCACCATCCACAGTGTAGACCCCCTCTTCACTGTAGTGTTGTCTGGGATGCATGAGAGGCTTGGTGAGCGAATGCCACCGTGACACTAATAAGCCATACTACTCCCATCCTTTCCGTTGCTTCCTTGGCGTGCTACATAGGGAATAAACAGTTGGTGGCTTTCTGATGTTGAACACTACTATGTGGGTTCTCTGGACTATGCCACTATTATCTGAATCTCTAATTATTGCTGCATATGCTGTTGTTTTAGTTTTCTGTCAAGTTATAATGTCTAGAATTCTGGATTAGGGTTGCTGATCAAGGGATCTTTTTCTGATTGCCAAATTATATTCAGGAAGGACAACAAGGCTTGTGGACAACAAGGCTTTTACATCATGGGTTTTTGCCTTCCTCTGGATCAACACTATAGGACAATAGGCTGAACTGGATAAACGTGTCTTTTTTCAACCTTACAAACTACATAACTATGTAGGTAAATGAGGCATTCTCATTTTGCTATGGGGGGGCCTGCAAATGCTGGTTTACTTCTCAGTGCTATTTTACAAGACAAAACACTTCCTAGATGTCCAGGATGTAGTTTTCTAGTGCCCACTGCTGCCTTCCTGTAAGGCCTACCCTGCTGTGGTGTGGGAAATAAAAACCTTCATTAAACCAAGAATATTTATGTTAGTTGATTGATGAACACTTATCATATGTCTTTGACAAATTTAAATCTGGGATCAAACTACTTGACATACATAATAAAATGCAATATAGACCAGATGTTGTGCAGCACGTTCAGATAAGGTGACCAGCTTAGCGGCAAAGCATTTAGGAAATTAATTATTTTACACAGTTGGGAAAGAATTTCTTTTGTTAAAATATGTGATTGTTAGCAAGGGGCCTGTGTTTTTCCACCTAAAAAACGTTTTTTCATCATAATTTTTATTTAGACATCTCCCCTTTCTTTGTCATTTTTTAATTGATGATATAAACAGTATCAGAAAAGAAACTTCAAGAGTGTAATTTCCAATAAGAGTAAATTTATGTTTATCATCATCATCCTGCATTAAAGTTCCATAAAGTCATCTTTTCTTGCTTCTTTTTTTCCTATCATTGTTTAGAGCTATGCAAAATAGTCCTCCTTCAGAAGGTAGAAAACCGTCATATCCCCTTAGACCAGAAAACCCAAAAGATCAGGGGGAAAACCCAAGGGGCATACCAGGCATGCTAACTTTTAGGATATTCCAAGCTTAATTGGGGGACGTTTTTTCCCCGTAAAACGACGGTGGACAAGGGCGGGGCGGAGTGGGGCGGGTGCGGAGGGAGTGGGGGGGTGGGGGGGTGGGAGTGGGGAGGTGGGGGGGTGGAGTGGGGGGGGTGCGGGGCAGGGGGGCTTCGGCAGCCCCGGCCCCATAACATGCATTATTTCGGCGCGTATATTGAATAATTGACATGTCATTCTCTCCCGCTTGCCGTTTGTGCCACGGGCAGGAAGGGGTAAAAACGTAGTTCTCTAGAGAACTGTGGGTTCCCCTAAATGACTGGACTAATTTTCAGCCCCTAAATTTGCGCCACGGGTGAATTAAGGGTAAATTACGTCCCAGAAAAAGCCGGTAACATAGCCATAGTCTTTAGGCAGGGACTGACTCTTGAATTCACACAACTGTCAGAGGATCTAAAAAAAGAATTGTTGCTCTACTTTACCCAAAAAAAGGGGCCAGGGTAAAGAGATTGCCAAACACTGAAACTGACTTTTTCAGATGGCCAAAAAGATTCCACTCAAAACAGGCCTCGCCCATGGTCAATACAGAAATTTAGTGCAATGTTTTAAAAAATGTAGTATTTTTATTCAAATGACATTAGTCTGCCACCTTGCTGAGAGGTTAAAAGGGGTTAAAGGGGGCATCCTGAAAATGAAAAACCCGAAAAATCAAAAAAAAAAAATTAAGAGTTCGTGCTTAAAAACCCATTCATTAAATCATCAACAAACCCCCCCCCCCAAAACTCTAAAAATGAACCTTTAATTGTATCTATTAAAAAATTACCAATAATTACCTCAAAAAAACTAGTACCTTTAAATCTAAATTAATATCCCTTATCTAATCCTAGAACAACCTTAAAATGCCCGGGTCATCGTCCCGAAAAAAACGGCCCCCTCCCCGGGTAACCCCAGCAAAAAAATAACTTCCTTTACCATAAAAAAAAAATTCTTTTGGTCACTTAAAAGATATACTTTTAAACATAAAAATTAATGTTATTTAATGAAAACCTTGGAAATATTGGGAAAAGAGTTGTGAAAATCAAAAAATAAACTCCCCTTTTTTAAAAAATTCTTGTATCACATAAGCATCTCATTTTCCCTCTAATGGGGATCGGGGTGACGCCGATTAACACCCTGCCTCACCCTTAAAAGGGGATTAAAATAGTAATCCAAACCGTATTTTTTATATGACCTTACCCAACGATTGAAAGGCTTCCTTTCCCGCGTTTTTCCCCCCCATGATGTCCAGGGGTTCATCAGGGGAACTTTAAAAATTTTGGATGCGAACTTTCAAGTTGTTCACCAATGAAAATTAATGGAAACACCCGGGTAAAATCTACTCCAAATTTATATAGACAGAATGGGGGAGAAACCTTCCCCACGGTTTCGGCGTTAATGATTCCTATACCCATGGTGGTGGCCACTTCATGTGTTTCCCCGGCGAGAATTTTCTCTCCATTGCGCATGCCGATTCCCGGGGGTCCTGCCTGTCAGGGGTCACCCTTTTACCCATGGTCTTTGGCCCCTGAGGGAGGTCTCCTTTGTACCCAGAGACGCTCGTAGGAAATAAGCCGCCTGCGCCGCCGTCACTCCCTGGCTTTCCATACGCCAAGCTATCCAGGTCCCCCGCGCCTGCACGGCATCTCCTTTGTATTTTTAGAGACCCTTTTGTGTAAGGTCTCATAAAGCGCTGCCCGTAGTTAGTTTGTTGCGTCGTGCTTGCCCGACCATGTGATGCCCCAAAACAATGCACAGATGGATGCTGAGACTTCAGGCTACAAAATTTCCCTTTTTTTTATTAATTGATGCCCCTTAAAAATTCAAGATCTTTAAAAATAACCCCCGAAAACCCAAAAGTATAAATTTTAAAGATAGCCCTCTTATAAAATGGGGATAACGACATCGTTCTATGTAATCACCTTGATTTATGGCTCCTTTCTAAATGTAACCCAAAACAATTTTTCATAAATTGTTTAATTATAATCAAAGTGGCCTAAACATCACACTGTTAGACTTAAAAATTTTAAAAACCCCCTTTATTGCTTTGGGTTTAAATGATCAAAATACCCCCAACTGCCCAAGAAAAAATAATAGAAAATACCTATACAAGAAAAACAATAAAAATTTTAGATATAAATGGGGTTTTTTGGTTTTCGCCCAAAATAACCAACCATCCAAAATTAGAAGTTACAAATTTATCCTGAGTAAATTTTAGATAAAAAATCAAAAAAAAAAAATTAAATTTTAACCCCTTTTTTCAAAGATTTTAGCCTGTATGCCTCCTTCTTTTCACAAAAACCTTTTTTTCTACACCCCTTTCTAGGGTTGTGTTTTTCTTTTTATACACACAAAAGTCAGGGAGTTTGGAAAGGGCCCTTTAGCTCAAGCAGATATATTTGAAAGTGGGGTTTCTTCTATTTTATGTCCCCCGAGATGTTTCCCATGGGACCAACTGTCTTTTTGGGCTTTCCCACATCTGTTTCCCAGCTGCAGTTGCAGAGATAACACCCCCCGGTTCGAAATTTATAAAGGCTCTTATTTCAACACCTTTTTCCACTACTCTCAAATCTCTTGGTTTTACATAAAATTTTTCAGTAAAACATTTCCACATTGAACATGCCCCACAGGCCTTTGTTCTAGCCATGTTCTCTCAGAGGTTGTTTGGGACGAAAGGCTTCGAACGGTCTATCCTTCAGGGTCCCCCCTTTCCCAAATTACTTTTGGGGCTTTCCGGGGGGCAGCAATCAAGTCACGTTTGATTTTAAGAAGCCATGTTTAGGTTCTTTATTATCTCATGCTGTGGGATAAAGGTACCTATTACTCAAATTTAAGTTTTTATTTGCTTTTAAGACCTTAGAATTTAGAAGCTATTCCTTCACTGAAGAGGTTTTTTAAAGCTGGGTTTTAAAAACTTGTAGAGGGTATCCCCTCCCCAAAGCGATTGCAGAGATCTTTCGCTTGTTATGATAAACCTCTTCTAAACAATTTTCCGAACAGGTACTTCCTTTTGGGGTTTCCCCTTTTAATTTTTTGGGGGGATAGGATTCCCACCTTCACTATTTGTGGGGGGTTTCCCATTGTTTTTGTTTGAAGATAACAAAATCATTTTTAAGTTTTTCAGATCCAAGAATGAGATTTCAGTTTTATGGGTCTCGAAAGTGAATCTTAGACCAATTTCGTTCACATTAAGTGTCTCAATGAACTCCCTAAATGACTCTCCGTGCCCTGCCACAGCATTGAAGACTTCATCTATGTATCTTCCCAATACAAGATGTTTCCTGTATGGATTCATCTCCTCTCCGAACACCCGCGTCCGCTCCCACCAGCCCAGGAACAAATTGGCAGTAGGGATTAGATAAGGGATAGATATTTAGATTTACATAGGTACGTTAGTTGTTTTTGAGGTAATTATTGTGTAATATTTTAATAGGATATCAATAAAAGGTACATTTTAGAGTTAGGGTTTGTTGATAGATTTACAGTGATATTGTCATCCTGTAACTGCTCAGACCATGCGCCTCACACTACATCAAATTGGTCTGCACAGCTGTTGTCCCAGGAGGAAGACTCTTCTAAAGATAAGGACTAAGGACATGGATTACTGGAACCATATCCTGTGGTCTAATGAGACCAAGATAAACTTATTTCCTTCAGATGGTGTCAAGCATATCTTTCAGCAACCAGGTGTCAAGCATGGTGGTTGGAGTGTCATGGTTTAAGGTTTCATGAATACTGCCAGCAGTGGGGAGCTACAGTTGAGGGAATCATAAATGCCAACATGTACTGTGACATACTGAAGCAGAGCATAATGTTTTCCAAAATGATAACGATCCCAAACACACCTTCAAGACGACCACTGCTAAAGATGCTGGACTGGCCAAACATGTCTCCAGATCTAGACCCTATTGAGCTTCTGTGGGACATCCTCAAATAGAAGATGGAGAAGCACAAGTTTTCAAACATCCAACAGCTCTGTGATGTTGTCATGGAGGAGTGAAGAGGATTCCACTGGCAACATGTGAAGCTCTAGTGAGCTCCATGCCCAAGAGATTTAAGGCAGAGCTGGAAAAAAAATGGTGGCCACACAAAATATTGACACTTTGGGCACAATTTGTCCATTTTCCCTTAGCGGTGTACTCACTTTGTTGCCAACAGTTTAGACATTTATAGCTGTGTGTTGAGTTATTTCAGGGCACAATTTACACTGTTATACAAGCTGTATCAAAGTGTCATATCTTCAGGGTTGTCCCATGAAAAGATATAATACAATATTTACAAATATGTGAGGGGTGTACTCACTTTGTGAGATACTGTATATATAGTATATATAATTCATTTCCTTATCATGGTTTCTATTTTGTTTTTTGTACCTTTAGTACAAAGCAGAGGGCTGCTGTGAGCAATGTCCGTTTGCAATGTGTGTGGATGGTTAGATACTTCTTTACAACGTGCCATTTTACAGCAGTTTTCCTGCATTGTTATTCTTCCTATTTATTAATTGCAAATGAACAGTACAAAAAATAAGATTAAATGACAGAGCAAATGAATTACCAAATAAATGTCTATAGTATAGTGTTTTTATCTCCAGGAAATGTGCACATAGATGCCTCATGACCACAGTCATTTTGTTTTACTGATGTCAGAGGATCTTGAGTTCTGTGAAAGTTAGGGAGTGACACTTTTTGCATAAGGAAGGAAGTGCTCTGCTGATAAAGAAATCATCGTTTTCACATTCAGGCTCAGTATTCAGTTTTTGAATTCCATTTTAATGTCAATTTTTACAAATTTCAATTATTTTTTTGTCTAAAACATGGAGTTAATAATAAAAGCCTAATATGCAGCTTTCAATACTGCTAGATGTCTGACAGTCTGCTTTTAACGTGGTAGATTTGTTGTAGAAATTTCTGAATCTCAAAATCAGTTCTATTCATCTGAAGAGGGTTGTTTTGGTGGCAAGTTCATTGATTTCTGCAAGCTCCATTCTAATGAATGGGATTGTCACAGAAGATTCCCTGATGAATCTTCTGCATCTGAATACAGCCTCTCGGTTATGGTTGCCTCATTTTTCATTGAGGTAAGAAATAGGATGTGGTTTTTGGGGGGTGGCTTCACATTGAGTACGATTTAGCATATAGATCTGGGAATTATTCCTTGTTTGTCAAGACTGTTTGGTGTCCGTCATACATGATGTCATGGATAATGACTAACATCACTGTAATTCTCAGACTACTGTTTCCCCACAGTGACAACATGAAGGAGGTGGTAACATTTGCACTATACTGACATCTGTAATTTGACATCAGTATGGATGTAGGTAAATAGAGGCAGGGCTGGGACAAGGTAATCTGGTGTCATCGTCAAATAAAGCACATTGCCCCCCCCCCCCATACCTTCGAGGGCCCCATTTTCTGCCCGGGATGACCCGGTGCCTTAGGCGGTAGCCTCCCTTCGCCTCCCCATCGCCGCCGCCCTGAATAGAGGATCCACAGATGCTGATGTCTGTCATAATCATGTGTCTACTTACTCAATTTTAAAGGCTGGAAGTCAGTATATAATATGTGGGGTATAGGTGAGGAGTGTTTTTTTCATTTTTATAAAATAAATCCTAAGAAAAGTAAATACACAATGGCAAAGAGAGATGCTACAAGTTTCAACAAAAGCTAGTAATGAATAAATACACAGTGCAAAATTGAGCTATTAGAAGTCTTGGCATAACTTGGTAATGAATACTCACACACTGGAACGTTGATGTACGGCCTGCTTCCACTGCATTTACAGTTATAACACAGAGATAATACAAATTACAGCATAACCTAGTCATAGATAACACATGGGAACACTGAGACAGTACACATCCTAGAACAGTGATGGCGAACCTTTTTAAGACCGAGTGCCGAAACTGTGACCGAAAAATACCTTAGTTACCGCAAAGTGCCAAAGACGTCAGCGCGAAGCAGGGTGGTGATGTTGGGAAGCGGGGCCGCACAACATTTAATATGAGGGATGTGACGGCCGCTTAGCCCATCCCTCTGCTATATTTCCACTATACAGTGCCCATATTGTGGTAGATAGCAGTGTACACAGGTGCTCAGCAGACAGTCTACTGATTAATACCCCAATACCACGACCACATATCACCACCACATAGTGACTGAATAATACCGCCACGTATCACCACCACAAAGTGACTGAATAATACTGCCACACCATTACTGAATATAAACCATTTGCACATATATAAGAGATTACAGTTCAGGCACATTTAGTGACTCACAGGTGATGTTTCTCCAATGAGTCGTTCATACTCCCTTTTCTTCTCCATCCAGTCCACACCTTCATGCTGACATCTCCCGACCAACTCTCATGCCTGCAGATTTAGACACAAATATCTTAGAATCCTCACTTTTCCAGCAACTCCTTACTTACAGGTATATAAGTCCCCTCAGTTAGGTGTATAGGTCCCCTCAATTAGGCAGGTATAAAGATATAGATCCCCTCAGGCAGATAGGTATATAGATATAGGTCCCCACAGGCAGTATACAGCTTCCCACAGACAGTAGATAGCCCTATTCAGGCAGTATATAGCTCCCACAGACAGTAAATAGCTCTCTTCAGGCAGAATATAGGTCCCCACAGGCAGTAGATGTCCCCCTTCAGGCAGTATACAGCTCCCCACAGACAGTAGATAGCCCTATTCAGGCAGTATATAGCTCCCACAGACAGTAAATAGCTCTCTTCAGGCAGAATATAGGTCCCCACAGGCAGTAGATAGCTCCCCTCAGGCAGCATACAGATAGCTCCCCTCAAGCAGTATACAGATAGCTCCCTTTAAAGCAGCATACAAAAATCTCCCCTCAAGCAGCATATAGATAGCTCCCCTCAGTCAGTATACAGATAGCTTCCCACAGCAAGTATATAGATAGCCAGCACTCCACACAGCCAGTATATAGCCAGCCAGCACTCCCCACAGCCAGTATATAGCCAGCCAGCACTCCCCACAGCCAGTATATAGCCAGCCAGCACTCCCCCAGCCAGTATATAGCCAGCCAGCACTCCCCACAGGCAGTATATAGCCAGCCAGCACTCCCCACTGCCAGTATATAGCCAGCCAGCACTCCCCACAGGCAGTATATAGCCAGCCAGTACTCCCACAGCCAGTATATAGCCAGCCAGCACTCCTCACTGACAGTATATAGCCAGCCAGCACTTCCCACTGCCAGTATATAGATAGCACTCCCCACTGCCAGTATATAGATATCCAGCACTCCCCACAAGCCAGTATATATATAGCTATCCCCACCAGCCAGTATATAGCCTGCACTCTCCCCACAGCCTGTATATAGCCAGCACTCTCCCCACAGCCAGTATATAGCCAGCACTCTCCCCACAGCCAGTAAAAATAAAAATAATAACATTAAATAAAATACCTTACTTATTTCCAGCGCGCTCCTCTTCTGTCCTCTTCTCTCCATACCAGCGCGGGACGCTCCTCCGTCAGCTCCTCGGCCACACTGCCTATGTCGGGCTATGCAACTGAGGACTGGCAGCGGCGCGATGATGTAACTACATCGCGTCGCTGCCCAGCTGAGCGCACGGAGCCGCCGCGCACACTCAGCGCTGAGGGTCCGCGGCGGGCCCCGCTGTGTTAGATCTGGAGCCTGCCGAAGGCCCCAGGTCTGGCACTGTGACCTAGATGCAGAGCTGTAGCACGGCGTTTGGGTCACAGTGCAGGAAGGCAGCGAGTGGCCACCTTGGTACGCATGCCAGCAGAGATGGCCCTGCGTGCCATTTCCGGCACGCGTGCCATAGGTTTGCCACCACTGTCCTAGAATAACCTAGAAAATAAATATACTGCTGTGTAAAGATGTACTACAAGCAGAGGCTTAACTAGAGAAGGCTGGGCCCAATAGCAAACTTTTGAATGTCCCACCTCCCCCTGACAACAAACATTTACCAGAACCTCTCAATAATAGTCATACAGTTACAAGCAGTAAATACCTTATACATATTAGCATCATACTGCTATCAATCCAATCTCATTTCTAAGACCAGCTACAAACTACCAAGATCAATATTACAATTAATTCTACCACATATTACCACCACATGATTACTGAATAAAGATCAGTATGCAAAGACAAATTGTAAGGAACAAACGACCAGGAAGGATAGGAAGGTGTGGTGGGCATTGGGGTAGAGCAGGGGAGAGGATCAAACTTGTAGGGGCTTGCACTGAACCCTCTCACACTTGTCACGATGGCTATACATTAACCAAAACCTCTCACGCTTCCCCTGCCCTCAGCACAGCGGTGGGGGGTACCTGGAGCTTGATATCAATGTTACCAATCCCCCAGGGCCGTCTTAACAGCATTATGGGCCCCTAGGTAGATCTGTGGACTGGGCCTCCCAACCAAAATAACCATGTACAGGTATAAATATACACATTATCGATAACAAGCTTATAACCTACAACACCGCCATATGGAGACCATATAGGGCCACATGTATGAAAACTGTCTAGGTCTAAAATTCACTTTGTTGCCCATAGCAACCAATCAGAGCACCCCTCTCATTTTTCCAGAGCACTATAAGAAATTAAAGGGGCACGCTGATTGGTTGCTATGGGCAGCAAAGAGAGTTCTAAACCTAGACAGTTTTCATACATGTGGCGCATAGTGTTTGGACACCAGCTCAGGTCACCAACACATGACAGTGACTACAGCACTTATCCAACACATACGAGAAATAACCCCTGACATCAGGACTCACAGGAGACGTCATCTCTGATCAGTTGTTCTCTGAATTGTTCTTTTTCCCTTTTCTTCTCCATCCGGCCCAGACCACATGACGACTTCTCCCAACCGCAACTCGTTCCTGCAGAATGTAATGCATAAACATCTTAGACTTCTCACTTTATCAGCACTATCCTACCAATTCCTTCCTCTGTTATGGGCGCCCCCCATTAAGTAGTGGTAATGGTATCTAGACCCCAGTAGCTAGGTATACAGCTATTTGTAGGTAGATATACTGCCCCATGTAGGTAGTTTTACAGCCCTTTGTTGGTAGATTTACAGCCCCTTGTAGAACAATATGCAAACAAGTAAACTGCCCCCTGTGTATATATACAACCCCCTGTAGGTACAATTTGATATACCGCCACCTGTAGGTAGGTATACAGTTCCCTGTAGGTAGATATACTGCCCCCTGTATATATACCCTTGTAGGTAAATAGCCCCCTGTCGGTAAAAGTGAATGCAATTGGAATGCTGCCAACAACCCCTTCCTTGGGGATTGTTTTACAGTGTTTTTTGCATTTATGCGGTCTCCCCAGAGTTTTTGTGGCTTTTCCGCATACTGGTGTGAATTGAATTCTGTGTAGTGCGCATTTTTTTTTTTTTGCTGAGCACATCCCCTAGTAGATAGGGGGGTGGGGGGGAGCAATTATTTATTATGCAGCTGCACCTGTATAAGTATACCCCAGGTAGCACTGGGGCTTGCTGTCTCTTGCTGGAAGTGGTTCAATGTACTGCCATTGAGTTGTCAGTATGGTCTTGTTTTTTGTGTTTTTTGCGTAAATAATATTCCGTTTTTTTTTTTTGTAAATTTAGGATGCAGATCTTGATACAGCTGGCGTCATATAATATAGCACAAGCCCAGGCCAACCAGAAGCAGTGGTACGACAACAATGCTTGTGAGAGGACGTACCAGGTGAGTTAGAAGGTATGGGTACTGGTCCCTGTACCACAAGACAAACTTCATGCAGCCTGGGAAGACCAATACCTCGTTTCACCAGCAACTCAACAGCATTACGTACCTGGTCACCCTGGACCATGACCGAGGAAGGCGGAAGGCCTTTAACATGAACATGATGAGGGCGCCTTATGAGCAGGAGGCATGTGCCCTCCCAGTATGCAACCTGCCATAGGAAGGAGAGGTGAACCCAGGTTAGGTCTGGTGAATCCATCGAAAATGCGGAGCTTAGCAAACAGCTCCTGGAGGACTAACAGTCCTAGTTGTGGGCAACTTTCCACCCCTTCCGGGAGTTGTTCAGCAACACACCCAGAAGAACAGAGTTGGCCGTCCATCATGTGGACACCAGGGATCACCCCCCAATCTGGCCTTCAGTATATTGGGTCACCCTGGAGTTGCAACAGCACATACACCAGGAGATTGATGAGATGCTGAAGCTGAGGGTCATTCAAATGTCCAACAGTACCTGGGCTTCACCTGTGGCCCTGGTACCAAAGAAAGACCGGACCACCCGATTCTGCGTGAACTACAGGAGGCTCAACACTGTCACGGTCACCAGTGTGTACCCAATGCTATGTACCGATGAAATGCTTGAGCAGTTGGCCGGGGCCCAGTTCCTGACCATCATGGATTTGGGACGGGGATATTGGCAGATTTCTCTGACCCTCGAGGCATGGGAACACTCTTCCTTTATCACCCCATTCAGACTTTACATGTCCACTGTCATGCCGTTTTGCTATGAAGAATTCCCCTGCCACTTTTTAGCAGATGGTCAACACGCTGCTTAAGGGACTTAAAGGGTACGTGGCCACGTACCTGGATGATACTGCTGTCTTGAGTCACACCTGGGAGGATCATCTAGAGTATCTGACGCAGGTGCTTGGGGAATCCGCCAGGCTGGCATCACCATCAGGATGGAAAAGTACAAGCTGGGCATGAGCGAAGATCCACTACCTGGGGCATCGGGTAGTCAGGGGAGCTGTGAAGCCAGAACCCAGAAAGGTGGATGCATCCTGGCCCACCCTCAAGACCAAGAAACAGGTCCCTGACGGACCTCACCAGGAAGAGGTTGCCCTTGCAGTCGATTGGACAAATGACTGCTAGACTACCTTCCAAGCACTGAAGGTTGCCCTTTCCAGCTCCCAGTACTACAAGCAGCTGACTTTGCTCAGCTGTTTTTAGTACAGCCCAACGCAAGTGACTTTGTCCTTTGTGCAGTGCTCAGCCAGGTTGACAAAATGGGAGGAACACCCTTTTGGGTACCTGAGCTGAAAGCTTCTGCTGAGGGAGTTGACCTACTCCATGATGGAGAAGGAATGCCTGGCAATAGTGTGGGCTCTGCAGCATTTGCAGCCATACTTGTATGGGTGCCACTTCATCGAGTCAGATCACAACCCTCTCAGCTGGTTACACACCATCTCCGAAACAAATGGGAGATTACTACGTTGGAGCCTGGCGCTCCAACAGTACCACTTCAACATTCACTACAGGGAGGGCCAAAACCATAGCAACGGCAATGGGTTGTCACAGCAAGGAGAGGTGGTACCAAGAGGTGCTCCCCCTAGCACCCTCTAAAGGGGGAAGATGTGATGAATATGGAATATTTTTTGATCCAAAAAATCACTAGGTCATGAGAGGTCAGGGGACCTCACTTAAATGCACAGCAAGACAACTGCTCTCAATGAAGATAGGAAGTGAGTTGTAGCAGGTGATCCAGCTTCAAAAAGACCCCCATTGTTCATTTCACATTTCTGACAAACTTCGTGGAAGCAAGGCCTCAACAACTGCACTTAGTGAGAGGTGTGAAGCTGATCAAAAGGCTTACACTAGACAATCGGGAGCCGAGATTCCATAAAGAATTATGGCATGACTACACGTCACACCCATGTGCCGGTTACATATTTGAGAACTTGAGAATGAGACGCACTTTTTCATGCATCTCCTTTCTTTCTTGGACCCTGGGGAGATATGGCAAACGGCTACTAGGAGCCTGCCAAATAAGCTGTGTTTGGTATCAGAACGTAGCTGGGACCCAGCCGGGTCTGATGGTACCAGCACCACCTTTCTGTGACATCCACAGGAGAAGTTATGACCCGTCTTAGGTTATGAGGTTTTAGCCACTCAGCTCGGGGGGAAAGAGGACATCAAAACATCCCGGGGGATGAGGTGGTGGCAGGGGGTGTGACCAGCTAGGGTTAAATGCATGTGCCTGCCAACATCCCATCTTGTCTTTTGAATTCTGGTTATACTGGCTAGCATATCGGAAGGAACCAGGAACTCAATTGCGTCACACGCCCACCCATGAGGCTACACAGCACTGAGGCTTAAAACACCAGGTAACTGACCTTGTCTGTATGTACTGTCTGTAACCCATACCTGTATTGGAACATCTGACCATTGTATACATCTGTACCCACTGCATTTGTAGTGTCTTGTCTAATGTGCCCCTAAGGCGATTAAGGGTGGTTTCACACGGTGCAGTTTTGGTGCGGTTTTTTGGATGCAGTTTTTGTGCAACAATGTATTTCATTAATTGCTGTACCTTCCTGCACAAAAAACGCATCCAAAATAACGCACCAAAAGCACACCGTGTGAAAGCACCCTAAATATGACTTAATTTTGGGCTGCTCTTTTATCCACATGACGTGTTTAAGGTCGCTCCTGACCCTTAAATATAGCATGCTAGCTTGCTACGTTTAAGGATCAGGAGCAACTGGAAATGCTTCAGCGGGGACTTGTTTGATTGAAAGTAACATTGTTGGATGTTTATCCCTTGCATCATGTTTTAATATAAGAAGAAATAAAGGAAAGTTTTAATCATCAGCTCATCAAGCAGAAGCTGGCATTTTTTTTCAAGTGTCCTATCTACAGGGAGTGGTGGTTTCACTCCAGCCGCTCTTGCTTGTGAGTTGCTTTGAATGGGACTGTTTACAGCGAGCTGGTCATCTCCTGTGAGTACCATTTCCACTCTAATGATGTTTTGCAATGATTATACTCAAAGAAAGTATATAGGCGACTTTTAAGAAAATTGTTATTTATTCGGTGCAAATGTTTTAAATTAAATAATCCAAATATAATAAATAATTAGATAACGTCAACAATAATAAGGCTAGATTTATAAGATAAAAAATATTTAAATTACAGTACATGACACTAAATTCTAGCCTGAAAGGAATAATTTATGATATAAAATAATAATTGAAATTACAGTACATATTACTAAATTCTAACATAAAAAGCTGTATATGTAAGTTAAATAATAGCAATCACAAGTCAAACTAGTTACATTCATTATGTCTAAGGATGTGTTCAACCAACATATTTTGGTGCGTACTTTGGCGTGTAAATTTCGGCAAAGCACGTGCCCCAATACACTTTAAACAATGTACTGCACAGTGAATGCAGGGTGAAAACATCATCATCACTCGGATTACTATGATTTTAGCTGTGTATTTTTCGGTGTGTACTGTACGCACTGTAAAAGATTTGACATGTTAATTCTTTGCTTTACGCACCAAGAATTGCCACAGGCCATTACGTGTCATTTTCACGTTGAAATTATGCACTTGCATATTGAATTTCAATGTGTAAACGAACGCGTTTTGCAGCACGCACAGGCTCGGACTGGCCCATAGGAAAATAGAGGAAACCCCCGGTGGGCCCCTGATCATGGTAGACCTGCAGTTGCTTTTTAACTACATGTACATCCTTAGAAGAGGCAAAAAAGCATAGAAAGAGAGGCAAAAAGCAAGAGACAGCATATAGGAGGCATATACAGTCATTTGCAGTAGCTGTAGGGTGGGCCCCTAAAATAAACTCCACCGGTGGGCCCATAAACAGCTCAACTGGTGAGCCCCTAGAGTCATCTCCACCTGTGGGCCCCAGGCATCCCAGTCCGACACTGAGCACTCAGATGTACACCCTGCATGTGAACTTACCCTAAGAGTTATCTGAATCAATGTCACAGATACAACAGTCAGTTGTCTTAAGAAAACATAACAAAATGGTTAATACTGATATTACACATTCTTTATGACAGGCCTGGAAGCTTTATAGCTATATACTAGTATAGAAATACAGAAAAAACAGTGACTTTCCATGGAGCAGCATTTACCAACCAATCTGAGGTCCAGTTGTTTAGATTGAAATTAGCCAGATTTTCTAGACATAAAAGTGTGTAATGAAATCCATGGATCCCAGAAGTGTATATTGTAAAAAAGTGTTGAAACATGGTTAGATCACTACTAAATCTCACTGTTACACTAATCAAATGGATGGTCCACAGAGGCTCAGACGTACAGGCCTACTACTGTCTTCTATAGACAGATTCAAACACAGTAATTTGCTATTGAATCATCATTTAGTTCCTCCTTAAGACTTCCTTATAAAGAAAATGCTGGGAACTGTCTGCTGCTTATGCTGTTGCAACATCATCTCTTCTCTTCATCTAATACCCAGTAAAATTTGCAAAACACTTCCTATCAAAGGAGTTACACAGCTGCAGAAAACATGGCTGATAAATCTTTAGCCTTTGTTCACACATCGGATTTTTGTTGCATTTGAACTGCATCAAAAATACAGTACGTGCAGTAAAAACGTATACATTTTTTTAAAGAAAAGTGTTTTTATAATTAACTTAATTTTGGAAGTCAAGTGAAATTTGGGTTAATTAAAAAATGTATGCGTTTTTTGATGCAGTTGAGAAACGCAATATCTGAACCCAGCCGTAAATTGAAATAAAATAACCCTTATTCCTGGCTCCATTCAGATTAAAAAGGCCTAGGCGTTAAAATTACCTTTACAGGCTGCAGGTATCTATTTGTTATACAATAAACATGCAGCCTATTAATTTGTTAAAGGAACACTAAACATAGAAATTAACCCAAAAAAATTCCTAGCAATTCCTCTGTAATCTCATTATTTGTTCTCATCCTATTTTGTCTCAAATTACAAATAAAACTGAGAGATGTATAAAGAAATCTCTATGGTGGACATGTATGAAAATTGTCTAGATCTAAGACTATGTTCACACGGAGTAATTTCAGCACGCATTTTGCGTCGTATTTGCGCTCTAATACGAGCGAGATGCACGCCGAAATTACGGTAATCCACAGTTCTCATAGAGAACTATGGATTACGCCTCCACTCCCTGGGCGTACAATACAATCGTATTGTACGCCCGGGGAGATAAGTGACAGGTCTCTTATACGTGGCGCATATGTGCCGTGAGTAATGACAGTCTATGCACTGAATAGGAAGAGAATCCATAGCACACATTCAGGTACACTAGAAGTGTTTATTCAAACAGTGTAGCAATTACAGAAGGAAAATATTGCTCTCCATGTAGATGGATAGATAGATAGATAGATAGATAGATATAGATGTATGTATTGATAGATATAGAGGTATATATTGATAGATAGGTAATGATAGATAGATAGATAGATAGATAGATAGATAGATAGATAGATAGATAGATAGGATAAGATAAGATAAGATTTGATGAATCATTCCCATAGTACGAAGTTTCGGCCAACAGGCCTTGGTCATAATGGACCTGTCGTAAGGAGGCTGAGAGAGCAGAGAGGAAGTAAATATATGGGGATGTGTGTGTCTGTGTATATAGAGAGATAGAGAGGGAGATAAATATGGAAACAGACAACTACTCCCACTACCACACTGTTTCGTGGATCTCCTGACACCTCTCTCTTGGCCCACTTCTGGCAGTATATTTACCTTATATATCCTATATCCCCTATTTCCCTTTAGCATGTTCCCATGCCTCTCTAGCATCTCTTTATTATTCCTATCCCTTGGACTTTTAAAATATTCCTTTCCTACTGTTACCTCCTGTTCCCCACTCTTTATACACGGACCCACATTTCCTCCTATTATAGTTCTACTATTACCCTATACCCTCACTATTACCCTTATTACCCTAACTATTGGCCTCACTTACCCATATGTCTTCTTCCGGTTATACATATATATTTTCTCGGTCATATACATACTACAGATACTCCTGGTTCCCCTCCTTCTTTTCTTTAAGCTTCCTTCATTCTTGGCTCTCTTCATAATAAATATATACACTACTTGTTTCATATCTCCACTTTCTCTTATATCTTGTTGTTATCGTCTTCCTCCTCTACTATATTCCATCTATAAATTTTGTCTGTTTCCATATTTTTCTCTCTCTATATACATATGTCTATATACACTTCTCCATATATCTACTTCATCTCTGCTGTCTCAGCCTCCTTCTTTTTATTATATCCTGCTCCTCAGACATTTTCGTGACTTTATTCTTTCTCCTCTCTACTTAACTAGCCTTTTACTCTCTCCCCTCTCTTTCCCGTTTTCCCCCTTGTCGATACTCCCTCTAGTTGTTGTACTTCCGCTTTCTTTCACTCCTATTTAATTTTCTTCTTATGGTATATACATGATTCTATGTGTTCATGATATCTTATATCCCTTACGACAGGTCCATTATGGCCAAGGCCTGTTGTCCGAAACGTCGGACTATGGGAATGCTCCATTAAATGCTACCTTATCTATCTATCTATCTATCTATCTAATCTATCTATCTATCTACATGGAGAGTAATATTTTCCTCCTGTGATTGCTACACTGTTTGAATAAAGACTTCAAAAGTACCTGAAGATGTGCCATGGATTCTCTTCCTATTCAGTACTCAGCCACAGCTTTTCCACTGAGCACCCAATATCCAGGAGGTGTGCAGCACCATCACATGCTATCTATACTAGACTGCATTTGCATGTTCAGTATACTGATTTAATCACAGTTTTATATTTAAATAAATAAAATATTATTAAGTAAATATTTTTCACATACAACTAAGGGTATATTCACATGGCGTATTTGTGGGCTGTACTTTGGGGCATAATTCTGCTTCAATATGCCCGAAATAGGAGCCGCAAATACAATAATTCATAGCTGTCATTTAGAGCTATGATTACCTGCACAGTATGCCGGGAAAACAAAATTGAATGTCGGCCAGCACAGAGTGCTTTCTTTCTGAAACACCCATACAAATGAAGCAACCAGAACAAAAACCGCCGCAAAAAAACTTCTAAAAACGCACTGATGGTTTTGGATGAGGTTTTGAAGCTCTCCATTGTTTCCTATTGAGATTTTCAGCATGGAAAATGATTCAAGAATTGGCATGACACTTCTTTTTCAGCGCCCACAACAGTGTCCAAGAAAGCCCCTAAAACGAGCATAAAAACCTTGTTTTGTGTGAACTACAATGCTGTTTTACATAGGAATTAACGAAAATGAACTGAGGGCCGTTTTTGAGGCTTTTTTACCATGTTTTGGGCCAGGAAATTCTTCAAAAACAGCATCAAAATCAGCCATGTGAACTTACCCTAAAGGTCTGTTCACATGGTGTTTTTTGGACATTTATTTTAGGGTGTATTGCATACCCAATATGCCACTAAATAGGCGTCAAAACTGCTTGTAGAACATTTACTATTTACTACATTGTAAAATCAGCATCGTCGATCAGATTTTACTTAAGGATTTTTCAGTGCATACTTTCCATGCCAATTTTTTGAGGCGTTTTATGCGCTGTCAATACTAAAGTATAGAGGCAGAGAAATGCACCTTGGGCAGTTGCTTTGTTTCCGCGTTAAAAATTCCGCACCAGAAATACTCCATGTGAACATTTCCTTACACTTAGTACCATAGAAAAATTCCAAATTGAACTGGAATAGTGGTCTATAACATTGTTACAAGATAAAACGAGATAAAATAAGCTAGTAACAATATAGCTATAAATAAATAAATAAAACATTACATCATATCTTAACAGTAATTACAACAAATAATTACATCGAAATAATAGTTATCTGTCATTAGATCTCATGACTTCTGTTTAGAAAAGTAGGACATACAAGAAAAAAAGTTAATTTTCTGACTAAAGGCTACAAACACGAACAAGCACCTGAGTTTGGTTTTTTAACATTCTGCATTTTTGGAGATGGTTTCAGCACCCTCCTAGACAGGTGTGCTTATCATTGACACGTCACTTTTGTATGTGTCTCACTGTTAGTGCTCATCAGACAGTAGATACATGTCTACATTGCTTGTTCCTATACTTGGCATAAGTGCAAATAATGTGCAGTTGTGCACATTGGGGTCAGTAGAAAAAGGTTTGCGGCCCGATATGGTCATCTACTAATTTAATCAAACGTGCAAATGTATATTGCTCAAAACATTTTTTAAAGAAAATTAAATTGAGTATTGGGGGATTTGGCACTAGAAAAAAGTATTACAAAACTGGAGGTCTGGAATCATATGAACAGGCTTGGACTGGCCCACAGGGGAGGTCCCCAGTTATCCCGTGAGCTGGATGGGCCTCTGCTCATGTGGCCCCTTGTGCATGGGCAGACCTTGTGCTGCTTTTCAGGGGAAATGGAGAAAAAGAGAGGCAAATAATAAAAGGGAGAGTGAAAGAGTCAAGTATAGTAGCTGTAGGGTGGGTCCCAAGATACAACTCCACTGGTGGGCCCCAAGATACAACTCCACTGGTGGGCATGCATCAAGTATCAAATTCACTGGTGGGCATCAAGTATCAAATTCATTGTTGGGCCTCATGCATAGCATTCCAGATCGACACTGCATATGAACTTCATATCTTGGCAAAAGTTGATAAAGATTGGATTCATTTAGTTGGTTGATGATTTTTGGTTGTACCAAAAATATAAATAAATGGCTGGAATCCAATAAAATTTTAGTCTGACAAACAAACGGTAGAAACATGTATTTTTGATCTTCTTGTTGAAATTTTCAAAATTATTTCATGAATAACTTTTAGGAAATCCATGTAAACATTCAGCAGCCGGCAGCATTCCAATTTTTGTATATAAAGGTTTATACTATTAGGTAAGTCAAATTTAGTCTGCAGCATTTTACGAATATGTGGCTCAAGCTTGTTCTCCAAAATTTTATTGTATGGTTTTAAAAGCTGTAACAGGTTGGATCGCAGTGCATCAATCTTCACCCGTGCTTCATTTAGATTCTCTGTATGCTTGTACTCATCGGTGTGTCTCTTCAATAGCACATCAAAGGCTCTACCAAAATAAATAAGACTTTCATCGATTCTTTGGAGTACATTTTTAAGATGCAAGCGAGTACTGTTTGGGTAGGGTCCTTTGCATTCATCCTCTGGAATGTCATGTTCCATGAACTAAAATATAAATGTATGTATTTGTTATATCATGTCATATTATAAAGTTTATTATTACATACAGCACATTTTATTAGAATTATTTTGAGCACTCATTTTAAATCTAATGTTTCCATGTTAAATACAAATTACCAATACACTTACTAATAAGTAAACCTGGTAAACTTCGGTAACAAAGTTAACAATATAATTTGTCAAAGCATTTTGTATCATTCTTTGTTATTTCTATCATTCTATATCTGCATAATTTTCTTTCTTGTAGAGGTTTGTTACAATATATATTTACAAAAATATGATTTATATGGTTTAACCCTTTATGAATGGGTCTATTTTTGCCTTAAAGGGGTTGTCTCACTACATTGATTCATTTACCTCAGTCCTGTTTTATTGGTTTCACTTTGAATTCAGAGGCGTGTTTACTGGTTTTTGCTAAGCTGCAGTAGAAGCCAGGTCTGTAGCTATAGCGACCAGCGCTGACAGCCTATCAGGAGAGACCAAACAGGTCTGTAGCTATAGTGATCTGAGGAGCTGATGCAGCAAATACAGGAGGGGATATCTAGGAATAGTTAGGATATTGTTAATGGACACATATTGCAAAGTGACTTGTTTTTGCAGGATCTTTAACATAAAAAGCGATCCTTGTAGTGAGACAACCCCTTTAAGGACAAAGCATTTTTTTTTCAGTGCCACCTTCCAAGTATTATAACTTTTCAATTTTTCTGTTGACATAGCTATTAAAATGCTTGTTTGTGCGGGATGAGTTGCATTTTTCAGTGGCACTATTTTGGGTATATACAACTTATTCATTAACCTTTTGTAATGATTTGTTCGGGGAATGAAAAAAACACAACAAGCTTGCCATGGTTTTTCACATTTTAGTTTGTTTATTTATTTTCTGTTCACCTTGCAGCCTAAATAATAAGTTATAATTATTCTATAAGTTGGTACAATTACAGGGAAACCAAGTATACAAAGTTTTTTTTTTTATGTTTTACTAGTTTTACTATTTTTTTTTTTTTTTTTTTTAAACTTCTTTTTATTCAGAAACCGCATACAGAGGATATATAAGACATTCAATTACAATACATAGATCAGTTTTCAACAGTACAATCGTGAGTGATAACATATAATGATTACCAATACATATCCAAGTTTTCATGTAAGTGAGAATTAAGATTCATGGTACAAATCTTTTCTGTTACGGTTCTCATTTTTTTCTGTTTACAATTATCTAACATATTGAGTTTTTAACATAAACCAATACAGAAACAAGGATGTATAATTTTACAATTCTTTAAGGAATTCACTCGAAGTTTTACTATTTTTAATGTTTTACTATTTAAAAAAATATATTTGTTTTTATGTCGCCATGTTCTGACACCCATAGATTTTTTTTATTGCTTCATTGATGTAGCTTTTTGTAGGTTTGTTTGTTTTCTTTTTTTACAGGATGAGATGTAATTTACATTGGGACTTTTTGGTAAACTTTTATTATTTTATTTTATGTGGGAGGTTGGAAAAACACCCGTTGTTTTATTGCATGTTTTTCATGGCATTTGTCATGTAGTTGAAATAACACTTCAACTTTATTATCTATATTATCTATAATTATCTATGATCACAGAGATACCTTATATGTGAATTTTTTTGTTGGTTGCCACTTTCCATATAAAATAATTTCTGATGTAAACATGCGGGTGCTTTTTCCTTTAGTGATTTAATTTTTTAACTATATTTTATATAACTTTATTTTTTGTCTCAGTAGGAGATTGTACAGTGCTATCCTTTGATTGCTCATATATGCTTTGGCATACTTAGCTACTGCCACTGCTGCCATAATTATGCCACCATTGCAATTTTGTGCTAAAGGGTTAAGGGAATTGGATGTTATAGAAGGAAATCCCAGTATTCCTTACAGATCCGGACCATTTATGGATAACCATTCCTTTAAATGCTACAACGTGGCTCCTGCAGATTGCCGTATATCAGAGGGCAGATGCAGTTTAGAAGGGCTAGACCATGGTCAACTGCTGCTGAGTTCCAAGCAAGACTGGGATTAAGGTTGGCAGCAGTTAATCCATGCTATTTTCAATGTCAGTCTGCTTAAAAAAAATTATTTATGTATCCTTGAAATTGGTTCTCCCATACGTCTCTCTTAGGTTATGTCTACACAGCACACAAAAATGGCCGTTTTCTAAAAACGCTGAAAAAAACCACTGAAAAGAGGTTTAATAGACTTTAATAGTAAAAACATTCTGTAGTCTCCACAGAATGTTTTTTTCTGATAGTTTTTGGAGTCTGTATGAAGCACCAGATGTTTTTTGGAAAGTTTTTGGTGCTTTTTTTGCAGAAATCCATAGCAATTATAATTCTTTGCAGCTTTTGACAGGCAGTGGACAGGTTTGCAGTGAGTTTTTTGTCCAATGCCATGTTGACCTAGCCTTACTCAACAGACAATCAGATCTCGTCACAAGGGAGAGGTAAACATTACATAAGATAATAATAGGGTTTGTTTCGCCCCATCTTTCTTGTCAACATCCATTTCTCTTTATGATGTTCCCTAAACGGTGGAAAATATGGCTTAATGTATTAAAAAGTTAGGCATATATGGCATCATTTTATTGTGAGGAAATTACCATTTCCTAATAATAGGTATTCCATATTAATACTGTAAAATTGACATACCTAAACAGCTATAGCATTCATACATACCAATAAAAAGTGTATGAAAAAAGAAACTTACAGATTCATTGAATAGTTCTTGTGCTTCATGTCGCATTTCACATAACATTGCTTTAGTCTGATCGAGGATTTTACCACCACAATGAGCAGATAAGGCAAGCAACAAGAAAGTTCCATATATGAAACCTAGGTAATGAAAAAACACATTAATGCAAAAGTTAAATATCAAAGCTTTCAATTGGTATCTACATGTTTGGCTAACTTCCTTTACTCTTGGAGTAGTTTTCTCACCCAAGACTTTTATGACATCTTGACTAGTCATGTGGATAATACGTGGCTAGAACCACTCACCTTTAATTAGGGGAAATTTATGAAGCTCTAGACACCAGATTTTACTTATACCTCTTTTGCTTCACTAGACAGTTTTAAAAGCATTTAAAATGACTAAGATGAGTTGTAAAATGTCACATTAATTAATAGCATGAACATTGCTTTGGCTTACAATACTGGTATGAAGCTAGTAAGGTGCACCAAATCTATCATATAGTGTAAGCAACAGTGATAAATTAGTTGTAGCATATTTTAATTAAGATGGCCTAGTACCATAGTAAGGCACATACACAACAGTAAAAACTTCAGACCAGTTATATCATATAAGTAGGTTGGAAAAAGTGGTTTCAGTGCAAATTCTAGCTGCAGACAGAAAGCCAGTTGGTACAACTATAATCACTAAACAGCCCCATAAACCTTCATACAGCCTCAATAAGAGTAAGGTTATAGGCTAATAATGTGACCTTTCTCACTGATTAGCCAAGTTGGACCTTATGGAAGAACCCCTGACTCTTTTTCACTAATGTGCTGTAGATGTGGGCCAGATAATACCTTTTGGCCAAGAGATCCATATAATCGCTATACAGCTCACACTCCATTGTGTTCCACCAAATGGAAGTTCGGCATTGGCCAATCCATAAAATTGCATTAAGAAATATACCATCATTTAAAGGGGCCTGTCTCCATGATAGACTCCTCTTAATCCTTTAACACTTTTAGTGCTACAAAACTGCTTGGTGCTTAGATTGGGTTCAGTTAATTTTAATTTTTTTACTGTACATATTAACCTCTAAAATGCAGCATTTCAGACCAGCATTTCTACTGGTTTCAGCTAATTATATATAAAACTATGTAATTTTATAATTTATGTACATGTATTAAAAATGTTACTCCTGTACAATAGGCCCCTATCTAGATAAAAGAAATGGTACAGCCTACAATTCTGTCCATAGTATTAGCTGTGTCTTATCATGTCCCTCAGAGTCTGTAGAGATGTAGAAAAAAACTCCAAACATTCTTCTCTTGCCTCAATATTACATCCTCTAGAGACACAGCAGTTATACAAGTAACTACACACAGTGAATAAACTGCTGGAATACCCATATCAATAATAATTATTCCACCATTATTCCTATTCAATTACCCCATGTATTTCATGTAACCCCGCTGCTAACTGACTGCCAAGTTTAGGTCCATACAGTTACTCCATGCCAGCCAGTACTATGGACAGGACTATGGGCTGTACCATTTTTTTTTGTTTCTGGATAGAAGCTTACTGCATTTGTATAAAAGAGGGATGAGAGCAGAATTTGTAATACATGAAAATTGTATGCTTTCCTAAGATCTCTATAAAAAAAATAATAACAATATAAAGTGGAGAAACCATTTAATGACTTCTCCAAAAGCTAAGTGTTTCACTTTAGAAGCATTAAAGGAGTTGTCGCACTACATATATTGATAGAATATCACCAGAGTAAGCCATCATTATCTGGAACCTGCACCCACCGCTGGAACCCGCACCTATCACCTAAATGAGCTCCGAAAACCTCTCCATTCTTAAAGGAGAGATGGTTGGGACTTTTCCATAGACATGAAAAGGAGCACTGATTACAGGTGAGCATCGCCATTTGGCTAAACTCGGAACTCCCATTCATGTATATAGGAGAGTCCTGACTATCCCTCTATTCAGAATGGAGAGACTTGAGGGCTCATTTAGGAGATAGGTATGGGTCCCAGAGGTGGGACTCACACCTATTAGACAATATGTCATTAAGGTGCATTGTGTAGCCATCCCTGTGCCCCCATATATCAGACTAATGGGGTCCTTTGACTCATCTGACATTCAGCATAGGTTAGAGAGGTGAATGTCTATGCATGCAACTTTCTTCATTGTAAGCTATGGAAGTTGTGAAATGTTAGGCTTCTACAGTTACATCCATAATCTTCAATGGACAGAGCTACATGCATGGTCTTTTCTGAGGAAGAAGGAGGCATCATTCTTCTGAAAGGTGAACTCTCAGCTATCCATCCATAAATTTCTCAGATCGTAATACCTCCTTTAAATGTTATTATGGCCCTTCAGAGTTTTACAATATGGCCCTTCAGACTAGAAAAAGTTTTACACCTTTGTATTAGATAAATGTTGTCATCATCTCTTGAAGTAGCCCAACCGCTGTCAGTGGAAAACAAATCGGATTTTAGTATCCCTAATGCTTCATTTCCCCTAGAGGTAGCCAATCACAGCGATATCTGGCAGTTGTTCCCCCCATATCATACATGTATGCTTGGCATGCTTGGAAAAATTGGGTAGGCGAAAGTAAGCGACTGCATAGGGTGCCACTTCATCCCAGGTGCAAGAAGGCATGGAATGGGCTAAATTTTCCATTGGGGGGCGCTATGTGCCTTATTTGTCTAGAGCACCAGAATAAGTTGTCCCAGTCCTGGTCATATTAGATGGCTAACTTATGTTCATTGCTAGCTGTACTTTACCACAGGCACATAGGAATCCTCTACAGCAGATAACCATTCTAAATTAGGAAAGGTATCTACAGCCAATCTTTTTTTTTCTTTTCGTCTAGTTTAAACTTTTTTATAAGGTGATAAAACATTCATAAGGGAATGACGTTAAGAGCGCACGTAGAAAGAACAGGATGGTATGAGGCAACAACTTCCTTACATATTACAAAACGTAAACGTGAGGTTTGAGAAGTAATAATTCTCCTATTGCAACAACCTCATATTTGAACTGCATATCTATGTTAATGAAATGATGTGAATTAGACAAAGGCCCACATGTATGAACCTGTTTAGGTCTAAAAGTCAATTTTTTGCCCATAGGTTACTATGGGCAAAAGAGTGAGTTTTAGACCTAAACAGTTTCATACATGTGGCCCAAAGAGTTTAAAAGTAGACAATAGGCTCTAAGGCCGGGACCAGTCGGTGTATTACGGTGTGGATGTTTGCACGCCATGAACGCCATTGGTTGCACTATTGAAATCTTGCGATTGCAAGTGCTTATTTCAATAGTGCAATTGGTGCATATAGCGTGATGCACATCCATGCGTCCTATACTTTAATATTGGCTGACGCATCACTTCTTTTCAGACACACGCGAAATTACGATCGTAACATACGTGGCGTGTGATTGATGCTGCGTTTATACGCTGTACTCTATGAATAGAGTGTAGAGTACATTGTTTGGGACATATTTTGTCGAAATTACACTAAACATCCGCACTAAAATATGGGCCAAAAAACATTGTGTGAACACCCCCTAAGGATAATAAAGGAACTGCAAAAAGTAATCAGCACAACCTCTTTTCATATTAGGACAGATAGACAGGAAGGAGTAAAACCACCATCTTTATACACCTTAATGCATTGTCTATACAATGCATTAGGCTGTATAAAAGACCGACCCCCTCCCCCCCCCCCCTAGTGGTGAAGTAGCCTAGGGGGACTCAAAGTTAAAATTTAAAAAAAAAAAATTTAAAGTGTAAAAAGAATAAAAAAAAATAAAAGTTGAAATCACCTCCCTTTTGCCATTTAACAAATAATAAAAAAGTTACACATAATTGGTATAACCACGTCCAAAAAATAATAATTTATCCAGTACGCTAAACACTGTAGAAGAAAAAAATTCCAAACCCCAAATTGCGGTTTCTTGGTCATTTTACGTCCCCTAAAAATTGGAATAAATTTAATTTTAAAAATCCCATGTATTCCAAACTGGTACCAATAAAAAGTACACTTCAGCCCTCAAGTCTGTAGGTGTTAGTACAAAAAAGTTACTGGTCACAGAAAATGGTGACGTGACGCAAATTTCAAAAATAGAAAATGTTAGGATTTTTTACGGTACCAAAACATAATGGAAACCATACATGTTTTCTATTGCTAGATTTTTAGCAGCCTGTAGAATACACATAACACATCATATATACTGAAGATTAAACACTGTAAAAGCAAAATTCCCACAAACATGGCGCAAGTACTTTTTTTTTCACATTTTACCCCACTTAGAATTTTTTCGCGGTTTCCCAGTATATTCTATGGTAATATGAATAACACCATTAGAGTACATCTTGTCCCGCAAAATAAAAGCCCTCATATGTCTATGTAGATGGAAAAATAAAAACATTATGGGCCACATGTATGAACCTGTTTAGGTCTAAAACTCACTTTTTTGCCCATAGGTTACTAAGGGAAAAAGAGTGAGTTTTAGACCTAAACAGTTTCATACATGTGGCCCTATGACTTTTGGAAGGCAAGGAGGATACAAATGAAGAGCCAATTTTTTTCTTTGGAGGGTTTAAGTAGTTAATAGACGCCATGTAACACTACCTTTCCCATGCAGGGTTCATGAGTAGACAGCTTCCCCCAGTGATAACAGTTGTTCGCCAGGTATTAGAAAAGCTGGTGATCAATAAAAATACTACTACTACCCTGTTTCCCTGAAAATAAGACATCCCCCGAAAAAAGGCTTAGTGCGTTTTTTTATGAAATTCAGAGTTAGGCTGCTTATGCTAATGCTTGTGATGAAATCACTACAGTATATTAATACATGTTGATTTTTTGTTCAACAATAAATGTGAATTCTTGTTCATGGAAAAATGAGACATCCCCTAAAAAGAAGTCTTAGCTCTTCTTTAGGAGCAAAAATTAATATAAGACACTGTCTTCTTTTCGGGGAAACTTAAATGGTAGCATTTTTTACTCCTGCAACTTTAATAGTGCAGTTGCTTTTAAATTATCCTATTATACTTTTTAAATTAGGCTTAGTGCAGGAAAACCACAAACCCCATGCGGCAGCTCTGCATGTAAGATTATAACAGTGGAAGGTTTTCACTTACCTCAAAAAGGGGTTTGTGTTTAGAAAATACTTGCGGTAATAAAGGTATATGTTGTAGAGCCTCAGCGTCTTTAAGGGACTTAACAAAAAGTGTTATATATATCTCATGAAAAAACCCTGTGACTCAGTGGTAATGATCAGTGCAGATTGTTTTAAATAGATCTTTAAAATTCCGAGAAGAGACTTTTTTCCTTATATACCTGTATATAAGATTCTGTTACTGGATGATGGCAGTTATAAGCTATCAGTATCTCTTTTAAAGCTAGCAGGATACACCTCTAGTGCAACCATAAATAACACGTGTCATGTGAAGTGACTTTGTCATTCGGCAACTTTACATCACATGTCTTGTACATTAAAAGCCACTTTCAGTATCACTAGATACTTACATATTACACTTAGAGATTACAGCTTATATAGCATGCACAAAGAAAAGAAGCAGAAGACATACCTGAGAATTCTCCACATCTTCTAAATGTCCCCACCATACTAAGGGACACAAGACGCTCTTCTACTTGTGTGTGCTATCACTGTCTTAGAAAGAAGAAGTTATCTTTTATGGTGCATGACATCTCCTCCTATCTTTTTCAATCTCATGGAAAATGTACACTAATACTGTGATTGCCACCAGTAAGTCTTCCGCAAAATAGGAAGTGACGCTTGTATGTGTGTCTGTGTTTTTTTTTTCTCTTTTTACATCAGATGTATAGATCTTACAGTAAACCTTACTGAATAGACTTTATACAGGTGACACCAAATATAAGAACTGTAAGGTCCTCTTGTGACTCTACTGTGGTTATGCTGACATTTACATAGGCATCTTTTTAAGTTACTGAGGCTTCAAGTTGAAACTGTACCTTCCAAGCAAACCCACAAAAAAATTCTTGGAGGAATTTTCTCACATTCTCACCTATGATGTTTTAAACATATTCTCATTCTCATCCTCCTAGAATCAAGTGATGTGTCCAGTAAGTGCATGCTGTCAATTTTACATATGACTTCTCAACCACTAAATAAAACCAGACTCCATTTTGGGTACTTTTTGCCCACAGTACATTTTTTAATTATACAGAGATTTTACAAAACTACACAATCAAATCATTTTATTATGACCACCAGCTAATATACAGAGCAGCACAGACAGCAGCTAGACGGGCTGGGAGTGGCTCAATAAAATCTTGGTAGGTTGAGACAGGTATCTGGAGTCATGCGGACTGAAGTGCATCCCACAGCTGATTAAATCTATGGAATTAGAGGGCCAGGGTAGTACTTGGAAGTCTTGGTCATGCTCTTCCAACCAATGTTGGATATTTCTAACTGTGTGACATGTCGCATTGTCTTGCTGGAAGATTCCATCCATTCCAGGGAAGACTATCAGCATGAATGGGTGTACATGATCTGCAAGGATGGATTTACACCCAAAGTGGTTGAGAGTGTCTTCTACATGGATGATTGAGCCCAGAGGTTACCACAAAAACATTTCTCATTCCATAATGCTGCCACCACCAGCTTGTGTTCTTCCAGCAATGGTTGCAGGGCATTTGTTTTCTGATATTTCTCCCCTGTCTCCCAATGTTCATCCGTTTAATGATTTAAAAAAACATGACTCTTCGGCGAAGACAACCCTTTGTCAATCCACAGAGGGCCAATTTTGATACTGTTGTAAAAATTGAAGCCTTGTCTGCCGATACAACTTCATTAGCAGAGGTGCAATGACCATCTGTCTGCTTCGGAGTCCCATATGCTGTAGGGTTCCCTAAAATGTTGATTTAGACACATAAGGTGACATGTATAAACTGGGCTGTGTCAGATATCTGAAGTCTTTTCAGCCTAATATCCAGCGCAGCCCCGTTTGCTATGTTTCCAAATGGCCCATACACCAATATCAGGCGCATTACAAAGCGCAAGCGGCACTTTGTAATGCGCCTGATTTTGGGGCGCACTAGAACCATAAGACGCTATAGATTTATAGCTTCGCTACGGCATTTCTAGGCACAGTTACAGCTGGAACAGGTAAACCACTTTCAAAGTGGTATACCTGAGCCAGAAATGTCGTACAAGCGCTAGAATGAGCCTGATTTATGACCCGCTGTAAAGTGGGTTAAAAAAGCATTCTTTGCGCATTCTATGCCATTATAATGCGCATGAAATTCTGCGTATAATCGCCACATTTCATACATGCAGCCCAAAGTCTGGTTCATTTTGCCGGTGACCTCTCCATGGTAGCGTGTTATTTCAACCTTACGCACTCTTGTAGCCTACATTCACCTCTCACATCAATGGCACATGGTTCTCTGCAGTTTTCACGTCACTTATTTGCAGTGGAGCCATTTGGCCACTCACAGTACACTTGTACCACAGCAGAACATGAACAGTTTACAAACTGTGCTGTTTCTGAAATACTGCTATCCTTGACCCGAAATCTAATAATCATCCTTTTGTGATAAATTGCCTCTATATCCAAGAAATATGTGTACAGACAGATATCATATACTTTACATACCCACCAAGCCAGTTCCCAATATGTGACTGCCATTAAGAGATACATGCTGCAGAGGCCAAAAGGTGAAAGTGGTCATAATAATGTGACTCGACTGTGTATACTTCACCTTACAAAAATATCATGAGGAAAACCTCAGAATTTGCCAAGCCTTGGATGATTTTTATTTATAGTTATTTGTCTTCTGTATGACAGCAATTTAAGTGAGGGTATAGACTGATGTAAGATTGGATGTATGTAAAATAATCATATTAATCTTTACTATATACAGCACCAACATATTCTATAGCTATTTACAATGCAGAAGGTATAAGTACAGAAAAAACAAACATTACATAACATTTGCTTTTATCAATAGATCATACAAGAGGGATGAGTGTCCTGCCTGCAAGAGCTTACAATCTATCTACAATCTATCTACCTTATCATCTATCATTGATCCTGACCCAGGATGTAGCGATATGGGGTTCCTCTGAATATATCTTGGACCCTATAATGAATATTGATCTTTGGTTTACCTACCAGGGAATATAAGCCTTATGTATACCTGTTCTATGTGTTTTATGTTATTTATATATTTTTCTGTTTCCCTGTTGCCCTTATTTGTTCCCTGATGAGCCTCTTTATTCTTTAAGGGAGATGAAACGCGTTGGTTGTCTATTTATTAGTTGTTTGTTTATTTGCCACTAGGAGTTATCTGTAGTCTATTCATCATTCCCTAGTGTAGTTTTATACAAGTTTTTCTGTAGTGAATTTGTGTTGTATATATATTTCTTAGGGTATTTTTGTAGGCATTTCTTGTAGGGTCTGTCAGGACTTGATAGTCAGGTTCCAGGTGGGGGCGCCCTTATCGGGGCGGTCTACCCCATTTTTGTATAGGTAGATATAGTTCTTGTAGGGGTTAAGTTTAGGGTTTTTCTTAGGTTTAGATGTGTTTTTTTTTTATGGATTTTTAAATATACTATTAAAAGTTACTTTTTATTCGGTCCTAGGATTTATACTGGTACTTGTGGATTGTGTTTATTACATTTTGTACAACCACGCGCATTGTGATCATTTGGGGTTGCCCTTACCCATTTATTTATTCTTTTTTGGGCATATGTGGTTTAGTGCAATAGAGATGAGACCAAAGGTAAAAAGTGCTTAGATTGGACAATGGTCCAGCCATCTACCATAAACACAGGGTACTGCACATAAAAAGTGGATTAACCTGCCATCCTAACGGTACATCTGTATACAGGTAAGTGCATATGAGTGCATGGAGTGTCAGGAATGTATGTGATTGAAGGAGGGAGTTAACAATAAGGAATCTTGGTAGGCCTTTGTAAGAAGATGTATTTTAGGACACTTAAAACTATGAGTGTTGTGAGTTAATCTGATTGTATGGGGTAGCACATTTCAACAAGTGCGAAGTCTTGGGAGCTTCCGATGACGGGGAAATTTAATCTATGATCATCAGCAGAGTGGAGAGACTGGGTAGCAGGGGCGTAACTACCGGGGCAGCAGACATTGCAGCTGCCCCGGAGCCCGCGCTCTTACGGGGCCCGGCCCAGCTGCTACCGTGTCCGCTACCCCTGTACTGCCGCTCCTGGGCCCGCCGTCAATGAACATACTAGGTCACTGTTGGCAGGCGGGGAGCTGAGAGGCCCGGCGCATACTGCTTCTGAACGCCCAGGCCCTCCAGCCCGAGCGTTCAGAGGCAGCGCTGCCCGGAGATAGCAGAACGGAGCGACGCTCCACTCTGCTACTTCCCCTGCCGGCTCTCTGTGATCACGTGGGTGGCACCGTGACGTCACATCACCGCGCCGCCCGCGCTGAGCACAGATGCTGTAGCGCGGCACATCGCGGGAGCGTGGAGTGAGGTAAGTAGGTTATTTTTTATTTTACCTGCCCTATAGCCTGCCTAAATAGCCCCCCCCCTGCATGCCTATATACCCCCAGCCTACCTATATATCCCCAGCCTGCCTGCATAGCCCCCCTGCTTGCCTATACACCCCCCAGCCTGCCTGCATAGCCCCCCTCCCTGCCTATATACCCCCCAGCCTGCCTACATAGTCCCCCCCTGAAGCCTGCCTATATAGCTCTCTAAGTCTGCCTGCCTGAATAGCCCAAAAGCCCTGTGAAGCCTGTCTGCCTATATACCCCCTATAGCCCCCTAAAGCTTACCTACCTATATAGCCCCTGAAGCCTTCCTGTCTACTTATATGGGGCCCCTTTAGCTACCTAAACCCTGACTGCCTACCTTTATGGCCCCTATAGCCCACCTAACCCCTGTCTACCTGTATGGCTCCCTATATCTACCTAAATCCTGCCTGCCTAAATGGACCCCATATAGCTAGGGGGGCAGGTGCTGGAAAAGTCAGAATTCTAAGATATTTGTGTCTAAATCTGCAGGGACAAGTGGTCGGGAGACGTCATCATGATGGACTGGACTGGATGAAGAACAAAAGGGAAAGTCAACAACTTGTCAGAGAAACGTCACCTGTGAGTCACAAGATGAAACTACACTTCAATCACATATGTCTGCACAGGCTGTGTACACTGGTGTCTACCACTATATGGTCACTGTATGGTGGTTATATACAGTCTGCAGAGCCTGTGTACACTAGTTTATACCACTATATGGTCACTATATGGCGGTACTATTGGTCTTTGTGTACTGATCAGTAATAATGTAGGGGTATTATTCAGTCGCTTTGTGGTCATGTTCTGGCGGTATAATCAGGTTCCTATGTAGTAGTGTTATTGGTAATATTGGTTTTGGTATAGTGGGATTTGTTTGGTAGCAGTATGATAGTGAGATGTATGGTGAGGTATTTGCCCCTTGAATTATCTACATTATCTAACAGCAAGTCCTGGTAAATGTTCGTGGTCAGGGAGGTGGGTGAGCGGGGGGGGGGGGGTTTAGGGAGCTCCATCCAAAAGTTTGCTTTGGGGCCCTGGCTTCGCTAGTTACGCCTCTGCTGAGAAGGGTGGTAGATAGAGATGAGGAAGGAGATGTAGGGGGGTACAGGACTATGAGGAGCTTTATGGGTGAGAGTGATGAGTTTATGTTGTATCCTGTACTGAATGGGTAACCAGTGCAGTGACTGACACAGGGTGGAGGCATCAGTATAGCGGCTGGAAAGAAAGATGAGCTTGGCTGCTACATTCAGGACACATTGGAGATGGGAGTGATTACAGAGCGGGAGACGGAAAAGCAAGGAGTTACAATAGTTTAGACTAGAAAGTATAAGGCTATCTCTACACTGCAGTGGACAAAAAACGACCAGAAAACCAAATACTAAAAATGTTCATAAAACTGAGGGGTTTTTTGTCCAATGCATGTCAAAAGCTCCTGAAAAAATGTCCATTTTTTGGCATGTTTTTTGGAGCAGTTTTTTTTCAGACATACACAGCATAGTAAAAAAAACGAACAACGCTGAAAAAACTGACGTTTTTCTGTGCAGTGGAGACACAGCCATAGACTCCAATAGTTCATTTTCTGCCCTGCTCAGCCGTTTCTTGCAACGTTTCTGTGGAGACAGCAGGACATTTTTACTATAGAAGTCTGTGGGAGCTGTTTTCATTCGTTTTTTCATCGTTTTCAGAAAACAAAAAATGTTGAAAAAACGAACGTCTTTCTGTGCAGTGGAGACATAGCCTAAGAGCAACAATGAGAGTTTGAGTTGTTTCCACAAGAAGAAACAGACAGATTCTGGAGATGTTCTTGAGGTGCAGATGACAAGAGATTGAATATAGGGAGAGAAGGACAGATCAGAATATAGTATGACCAAAAGACAATGGACCTCCTTCCTAGAGATGGTACTGAAAGCCAAATTTGATCATATTTTGTCAAATGGAAGCTGGACTTAGGACTGATACCAGTTTATGAAACCAGCAAATTAGACTCTAAATGAGTGGTCAGCAAGGTAGGATGAAAACCAAGAAAGTGCAGTATCTTTAAAGCCACTGGAACTAAGCATAATGAGGAGAAGCTGGTAATCTACAGTGTTGAACCCTGCATAGAGATCCGGGAGGAGCAGCAAAGAGTAGCTACCCTGAGGTTTCAAGAGGAGATCATTTGAAATTTTAGTTGCAGCAGTTTCTTTGGAATGTAAATTGTGGAAAACTGATTGCAAAGGGTTGAGAATAGAGTTAGCAGACAGATAGTGGATTAGGTGAGAGGAGACCATGCATTCCAGAATAAACATGCAAACCAAAGAGCAATATCATCTAAAATTTTACTACAAAAATATAAATGTCAACTAATCACAAAGATCAGTTTCTGAAAAACAGCCACAAATTAATGATGCAAGATAGTTTGTCGTACAATACATCGTATATATATCTTATATACAACATAGTAATATAATTTAAGTTGTATTACATCTGGTAATTAAAATAGTAACTACTTAAATACAGGATACCTCAGTGAAGATATATTCTTATCCATCCCAACCTGCCTGCCAACCAAATGTAACACCCTCAGGGGGTCAAGCATTCCAGATGTTTGGAGATGAAGGGTATTATTTGAATATTAAGATACAATATCTTGCTGGATACTGTCAGTTTTGTCTCTGAAATAAGTGGTCAGGTCTTTAGCACAGAGGTTAGGGGCTGATACCTGTGCTTTAGGTCTGAGGAGGTAGTAAAAGTTGTTTGTGGTTATTGCAGAATATTGAAATCAGAGAATGGAAATAGGCTTGTCTGGCACGGTGAAGGGCGGTGTAGTAGGTTCTAAGCATGAATTTGTAATGGAGAAAATCTGTAAATAGCTTTGACTTTCTCCATTGAACACCTGGAAAATCAATGAAGAAAGAGTTTGAGGCATGTGTGAAGAATACTGCCTCTGGAGGTACAGCATTTAAGTAGTACAGCTTTGTCCAGGGTGGTTGAGATCTTTTCATTAGTGTTTTACAGCCAGGTTAGGACAGAAGATGGAGGATCTTGGAAACTGAGAATTGTAGGGTGTCTATGAGTTACTGAGTGTTTATGGTGTAGAGGTTTCTGTACGTGTGATGGGCTGAAAGGGCTGAGAATTGTTGACATGCAGGAGAATCTGTAAGATGCGAGAAGCCAAGAGAAAAGGTTAGGGCTTGTCCCCACAGCAGGTTTTTCAGACGGTTTTATAGACGGTTTTCGGTTTTGAAAGCTGTCGGTAAACCAGCTGTCAAACTTTAGCACGGACCTCTGTGGAAAATCTGTGCAGCAGTCCTCACTGCACGGACTTTCCACCGGGTGGTCTTTTAGACCACCGGCGGTCCGAAAAAGATTAAACATGTTCATTCTTTTTGGGCGGAACATGAACAGGTCAATGTGAAGGGGGACTGCTTTTCTCCGCAAACTGCGGAGAAAAGCCGTCCCCCTGTGGCCGTGTACACGGCCCCAAAACAGAGCACATACTGGTGGGACATAATATGAACAAAAAAAGATAAATTGCTTTTATTCCTCCCAAACTTTGCTTTTGCAATCAGGAAAGAGATACAAGTACAAATACTGTCAGTGAGCAGAGTTCTCCTATAGAATTCCCCATACCTACTACTCCAGCTAAAGACCCACTCTCACAAGTTAGCAGCAACTCGGAGGGTGAAAAACATGTTGCCGATCTAGATTTCATAGGCAAAGAGGAGGGAAGAAAACCATACTATCCCAACCAAATAGACCTCAACGATTTGATCAGTGATCTTGGTCTTACCAAGTCAAATGCCGAACTTTTGACTTAGAGGCTTAAAGAATGGAACTTGTTGGATGAAAGCATTCAAGTTGCAGGTCAGAGGAAGCGTCACCATCTTTTTTCCAGCTTCTTCACCCATCAAGATGGACTTCTGCCTCAGTGTGACAGGTTTGTTTGATGCAATTGGAATAGCATGTAACCCGAAAGGGTGGCACCTCTTCATAGACATCTCATTCAGGAGTCTTAGAGCAGTGCTGCTCCATAATGGTAACAAGTACCTGTCTCTTCCCCTGGCTCACTCGGTGCACATCAAAGAGGAGCACAGTAACATCAAGACCTTGTTAGATGCCTTGAAGTATGACGAGTTTGGCTAAGTCATCAGAGACTTCAAAATGGTAGCCTCTCTAAAGGGTCCCCAAGGCGGTTTTACCAAGTTTCCCTGCTACCTTTGTCTTTGGGTTAGCAGGGACACAGAGGCACACTATAACACGAGGGACTGGTCGCAGCAGACCGAGTTCTCGGCAGGGAATGTCAAATGGGAGCCACTGGTTGACCCCTAGAAGGTGCTGATGCCTCCACGGCAAATCAAACTGGGCCTTATGAAACAATTCGTCACAACTCTAGATAAAAAGTCACCAGCCTTCAAGTTTCTTCAAGACTTCTTCCCTAAGCTGTCTGAGGCTAAGGTGAAAGCTGGTGTATTGAGCTTAGAATGCAATGAATTTCCCAAGACGTTCACCAGGAAGGAGAAAGAGGCCTAGAACAGCTTTGTTATGGTAGTTTGCGGCTTTCTTGGTAACAACAAAGCCAAAAACTATGTGAATCTGGTTGAGAGACATTCTGCAACCCATTTTGCAGTAGTTCTTCACCAGAGTCTTAAAGTCCATATGCTTGATGTGCATCTTGATAAATTCAAGGAGAACATGGGAGCGTATTCGGAGGAGCAAGGCGAGCGCTTCCACCAGGATATAATAGACTTCAAACGTACAACAAGAAAATGAAGGGAGATTACATTTGGGGTTTGATTCATGAAAGTGATTTAAAATATAAACACAAATCTCGAAAAACCGCTTATTTCTAAAAATAAATGTTAAATCTGAAGCAGTTTGGTTTTTTCTTCACTTTATGTGAATGAGATATAATGCAAATTTGCCTTTTCCCAATGTAAATTAGGTAAATTCAAAAATGTCACTTTCCCAGTCACAAAAGCAAAGTTTGTGGAGAACAAATGTCATTTTCCATTGTTTTTAAGCATAAGCAGCAGGAAATAATATTTATTAGCCGGGAACAAAAAAAAGTTAAAATTTGTTGCGTAGTGTAATATATAATAAAGGGGAAAACAAACATATATATCTTTTATTGTTTAGTAACTATTAAAGGCCCAATTGACATCACCAATGGCCCACGTACTTCTGAAGTAACAGGCAACATACCCTTACAAATGGCAACCACCCCAAAGAAGATCAAAAATAAAAAGTACACATATTTGGTTTTACCGCCTGCGTGATGACCTAGTCTATAAATCTGTCATGTTATTTAACCATGTTATTTATCCTGCAGCATATTAAATGGAATAAGAAGCAATCAAAAAGTCATAAAAAAATCTGAAGTGGTACCAATCTGACACAGTCCTGTATGCGGAAAATTATACGGCTATTAGAAGATAGTGATGTATAAATATTGTTTTACACAATTGAACCCCTTAAAAAGAGCTATGTCACAAAAAACTATATAAAATGTCAGACTATGACCAGTGGTGTAGCTACAGGGGTCACAACGGTTGCACATGTGACCGCTCCCTTGAGCCACACAGCTGCATCATTGGGTCACATAGACTCAGCGATACAGAGATCACAGCTGCAGATGGCAGCTAATGTAGAATGGCTGGAATATACCGATCCCGGCCGTTCAGCCATCTGTGGTGATGTAGTGATGTCATCATACTGCTGCATGTAATAGGCCCTACGCCTATTGTTAGGGCCTAATAGATGCCAGAATTGCCATCTCAGAGCGGGCGGTGTGATGATGTCACGCCACCCGCTCTGAATTCAAATAGGAGTTCAGCAGGAGAATAGGGGAGAGGTGAATATTATTTTTTTTTTCTAAGAAGAGGCCCTATATACCTACCTAACTACTGGGGCACGCCCCATTGCCATATATACCTATCTCACTACTGGGAGAAAGGCCTTGTATCCCTATATATCTACCTAACCACTGGAGGACAGTTTACACCCACCTACCTAGTGGGGGCCCTGTGTACCTACTTACTTACTGAGGAGCCCTATGTACATACTTTCCTACTGGGGGACCTATTTACCTACTGGCAGGCCCTATATACATACCTATTGAGGGAAACCATATACTTAAGGGGGATTTTACCTACTTAATAAGAAGAGTCTGCCTATTTATCTTACTAATTTCTTCCTACCTGCCTGTCTGTCTACTATATGGCGTGTGTTCCTACCTACTGCTGACACAAATGGGGGCCCAATAATCTGCTGGGAGCACTGTCACTGTTTGAAATCTAGCATGTTTGTACGGTAAATTCTACAGGACAAGTTGTGGCCAGGAGAAGACATAGTGGTGGTCAAGACAGGATGGAGAAAGAAATAGAAAAGAGAATGCCTCTCATGAAATAAGACATCACATGTGAGACCCTAAATGTAACTGCCCTGTAATCACTTATATGGCTGTAGAGCTCCTGTATACACTAGTATCTATCACTATATGGTCACTATATGGCAGTAATAGTAGTCTTAGTGTAAACAGTACAATGGTTTTATTCAGTCTCTTCATGGTAGTGACATATGGTAATGATGTGGCTGTATTTTTTGGTACTTGTATATTGTATATTTGGTCAGTAACAGTATGGTGTTATTAGTCAATATCCATATAATAACACCATACTGTTACTGACCAAATCAATATATAAAGACCAATAATACCAATAATAATATATGGCGCTATTATTATTAGTTATTGGTAATATTGGTCTGGCTAAAAGGGGTTTTTGGTTTCAAAATTTTTGATGGAAAAGCCCACTAAAAAATTTCGTGGTGAATAATTTTCCCCTTTTGTATGCTTACTGACCGGGCGGGAATAAGATTCATGTAAATTAAACTGTTCAACAAACTCTAAAAACTCTAAACAAAAGGGTTTTTTTTTTTTTTTTTGCTCACCCCAAAATTTTTTTTTTGGGGTTGGGGGAAGGGAAGGGGGGGACGCGGGGGGAAAAGAGGGAACACCCCCAAATTGGAATTATAACATTTTTTTTGGGCCCCTTTTGGGAAATTAATTTTCTTCTATAAAAAACAGGTCCTTTAAGTAGAAAATAATTTTCCGCGTGCATTTCAGTGCAAACTTTCTATCACATCAAGTGGGGAAACCCTTTTGGGGTTGAAAAGTAGTCACAAAAAGTCTTTGCCCGGGGTGGGGGGGCCCCAAATTTAATTTTTGCATGTGGGCCCATTTTTTTTTGGGTTTTAGCCCCCTGATGGGATGATAAAAAAACCCCCTTTCTATTGTGAAAAAAATAAAAAAAACAAAAAAAACCATAAAAAATTGTAGAGTTGTAATTGTCCCAAACCCCACATATTAAAGTAATTGTGTCATTTTTTAACCGCAGGGGGCAAATCTTTAAAAATGAAGCAAAAAAAAACAATGGGGGAATTACTTTTTTTCCCAAATTTTTTTTATGGGCCCGGGGGTCCTAAATGCACAAAAAAACCCTCTAGAGGGGTTTTCCCCTAATGGGAATTGAACCCTTTAAATGGGGTGACTTCTTAAAGGGTTTTTCACCTTTTCTGGTACTTTGGGGGGGGGGGTTTTGGGCCAAAATGTGAAGGGGAAAACCCCCCAAAAAAATCTGTGGTAAAAACCCCAAGGGTTATCCCGCGGGCCATCCCCCAAAAACAGCAGTTTACCCCCTAAAATATAGGGTTTTGATAAACCCTTGGGAAAAAAATTGTGTAACAAATTTTAGTGTTCTATTCACAAGATTCCTTGTGAAAATTCAAAAATCTGTGAAACACCTGTTGTGTCAATATACTCACTTAAAAACCCCGGGAAATATTTTCCCTTTAAAGGGGTTATTTTTTTAAGTTTTTAGAAACCTTACAGTGGCCGCAAACCTGTGATGGTGCCTGAAGATATTCTAATGAAAATGAGACCCAAAAGTAGTAGGTGCTCCTCCTATTCATATGCTTGTGGTTTCATCAAATAGTGCACTAGGATCACATATGCGATATCTCTAACAATGGCCCAATCAGGGGAATCAATGTTGAATTGTGTTTCCCTAGTCGCATCTTTTGGGGTTTTTTTCGGGAAAATTAAAAAAAAATTGAAAATTTGCAAGAAAAAGTGCAATTTTGAATTTCATTTCCACTTTGCTTTAATTTTTAAAGGGTTAACAAACTTCCTAAACACTGTTTTAAATACTTTAAGGAGTGTAGTTTCTTAGATGGAGTTATTTATGGGCATATCTAACTTACAGGCCCCCTTTTAAAATCCACTTTAGAAAAAAGACTGGTTTCCCCTTAAAAAAATTTTTGTGTTTTCCCAAATTTTTTTGAAAAAGTGAAAAATTTTTCTACTAAAAAATTTAAAAAACATTTTTAAAAATGATGCCTTTTTATAGTTTGACCCTATGGAAGCAAATTATAAAAATAAATTTTTTTTTTGGGAAAACTGTCTTCCCCACAAAACATTTTGGGAAATTTGAAAAATTTTTTTTTTAAATTTTAAAACAAAATGTTGATATTTTTTTAGAATTAACAAAAAACTGTATTGACCAAAAGGATTTCTAATTTGAAACAATAGGCGACTTAAAGATTGGGAGTTTCCCTGTATACGGGGGAAAAATGCGGCCCCGCCGATTCGAATTCCCCGTCCCGAAAAGCAGGGGATCATGTTAGGGTGCAAGCTTCGCCCTTTCAAACCGCGCCTAAAAATGAAGGGGGGGTTCAATGGGCGCGGGTGGGCGTTCTGGGGGGGGGACGCGGGGGACTTTTTTAAAAGGGCCGAGGCATGCATGAAACGCGGGTCGGCAAATTTTTAGGCCCTTGCCGCCCCCGCAGGCAGACCTTGTTGAAGTGGTCTAAATGGCCCGGGGGAGGCGAAGTGAAGTGGGGAACGTAATGGAATGGGGCAAAATGGCTCTAGGGCGCGTTTACAAAAAGTACACAGCTCCACTCCGTGAGGCATGGAGATGATTCCAAAAATTTGTTTTTATTAGGTTAAAAATCTGAGAAAGAGCTAAAAACCCTTTTAAAAAAATACATAAATAAAATCACTAAAAACGCGTTTGTCGCATTTACCGGCGCAAAAATCAGGAAATTTCGATATAGAAAATTGCTTGGGAAAAAATTTAATAAATCATATTCTGAAAAAGCTTCTCATTGGTCGGGATAAACCAACCAAAACAGAATAGGAGCAACAGTAACCATTATAAAATATGGAAAGTATTGACCAAACAAATGAAAAGGCGGGGAAAATTCAAAATACGTAAAAAAACCCGGGAAAGAGTGATTTGGGTTTAGCTAGCGGGGGGTTTGGGTATCCCCGGGTAATCAGAGCGCGAGCTACTTTGTCCCATTGGGAGTCTATGAGAGAAGGGGGGGACGAAATCTCAGTGCCGTGCAACATGGAGAATTAGAAATAAATAATTTTTATTAATGTAAAAAAATTTCTGTAAAAGAACTAAAAACCCCTAAAAACCCTACATAAATTTAAAAAAAACTAACAACGCGTTTGTCGCCCTCACCGACACTAAATCAGAATTTTCGATAAAAGAAAATTGGGGCCGGGAAAAACATAATTCCAATTCTGTAAAACGCTTTATTTGTCAGTATAAACCCGCCCAAACAGAAATAGGGGGCGGAAAATGAAAACCCTTATAACCTATGGAGTAAACATTGACCAATCAAATGAAAAAAGGGGGGACGTTCAAAATACAGTAAAAAACCCAGAAAAGAAACTGATTGGTTGAGCTAGGGGGAATTTGGGTATCCCCCCCAATCAGAGTGCGAGCTACTTTGTCCCCATTTTTTAGTCCCAAAGGAGATTTGGGGGAATGAAAAACTCGGCTCTCAGGGCCCTGCGGCATGGAAAAAAAGTAAAAAATCTTTTTTATTAACTTTTTGGGGGGTCTTATCATTTTATTTTGGAAATGTAATTTTATTTTCCAAATTGCATTAGAAAACCCCCTAAGAGCGTCCCCTCGCTCTCCCTTTGGAAACCCCCTAAAAACCCCCCCTCTTTTACCTTAGCCAATCACAAACAGAGTCGCTTGCATTTCTTTTCCCCCTAGAACTCTAAAGAGAAAAATAGCTCACCCGCTATTGGGTAAGCGGGGCGAGCCCCCCTTTCCCCCCAACCAACCCCAGTACTAAATATTTTCCCCTTGACAAATAATAACTTTTTGGGCGTCCTTCTTTTTTCGCGCCCTTCTTGCTCCACTTTAAAATAGAAAGCACTACATATGAAATTTGGGGGATTCACATCTGCCCGGGGGGCTAACCAAAACAGCTCTTTTCTGCCTTTTTTACTGTATTTTTTAACTGTCCCTCCTTTTTATTTGATTGGTTTAATACTACTTTTCCCCTAGGGGTTTTTAAATTTGGGTTTCTGTTTGCTCCTATTCTGATTGGCTGGTTTTTCTGCCCACCAATGAGAAGAGCTTTTCAGGGAAAATTTTAATTACTGTATTTCCCGGCAAAAATTTTTAAAAATCCCAATTCCCCGTGTTTTCCCGTTATTTTTTTTTGTTAGGATTTTATTTATGTATTTTTTTTAGAAGGGTTTTAGCTCTTTTTTAGATAAAAGTTTTTTCACCCAATAAAAAGATTTTTTTTGGGTTCATACTTCTTTCCGAAAGGGGCTGAGAGCTGAAAATTTATTTCTTGAGTGTCTTAATATTTTTTTCCCTTTTTTTTTTTTAAAGAATTTCCCCCTTTTTTTCACTACATTTAAACGCTTTTAGGGCAGCTTTGATTTTTTTCCCTTTTTTCATTCATTTTTTAAAAATTTTTTTGAAAGACAGCTTTTTTTTGCTTTTCATAACTGTTTAAAGATTTTTCGCTATTTCCCCGCCTTCTCGAATCGGGAAAAAAGTTAGGTCCTTTCTGGGCCCAAGTCCTGCACTGCGGGGCCCCAAAAAAAACAACCCGGCGAGAAAGCAGGGAAAATTTTCCCCCATTTTTGACGCACCCCCCCGGGCGGCGGGAAACTTTTGGCCGCAGGGACTGCACTGCCCTAAGTCCCTGCCCGTGCGCCTCACACCCCTGGCGAGGCCAGGGGACTTTAAAACCGCATTTAAGAATTTTTTTATAGTTAGGTAGGGAATTTTTAAAGGGGGCATCCCACCGCTGTAAAAATCAAAGGGGGGGAACGGGGGGGGCCCCCCGGGGCGAACCCAGACAAGCTCTATAAAGAATATGGATAAAGTTTTTAAACCAAAACTTTGTGTAAACAATTTCAATAGGGTTTTTTAAATTTAAAAGTTTTCTATTGAAAAAAATTTCCCGGATATTGGGGAAACCTGAACTTATTTGGATACACATCTTTTTAAATAACTGCAGTCTCTTTGTTAGGTGCAAAACTCCCCTTTTTATTTCAGTATAATTTCGAAGGGGGTTTTATTTCAATTTGCCCATTCCACCTTTGTTGATATATCCACCTGTACTTAAATCAAACCACAAGTCAGCACGGTTGAAGGGCCAAAAATACCTTTTAATATCCCAAAAATTTCAGATACGTGTTTTTTTATTTTGGGGCCCCAAAAAGCTTGTTTATTGAGGCCCCCTTGCCTTTAAAGTAATACTGCAATTTTTTATCCCACAGTGAATTGATAGGGGCCAAAAAATACTTTTATTATCCGAATACATTTTCAAAATAGTGTTTTTTCACTTTGGGCAGGCCGCTTTGTTATAACTACTTTGCAGTTAAATTGAATACGCAATTTTGTAGTCACCACAGGTAATTATAGGTGCCAAAAATACCTTGTATTTTTCCCAATACATTTCAGATCGTGTTTTTTTGCACTTTTGCCTCCAGATTTTGTTATAAGGGGCCCCTGCAGTTAAATTTGAATACAATTGTGAGTTACCACTGGTGAATTGATGGTGCCCAAAAAACCTTTTATTATCCGAATACATTTCAGATACGGGTTTTTTTTTCTTGGCGCACCACAGCTTTGTTCATTTAGCAGCTTGCAGTAAATCTGAAAAAAACAAAATTTTAAGTCACCACAGGTGAATTGAAAGGGGCAAAAATACATTTTATTATTCGAAACATTTTAGATGTTTTTTGACTTTTGGGGAAATTACTTTGTTCATTGACGCAGCTTGCTGTAAATCTGAAAACACAATTTATAGTCCCCCCACATTGAATTGAAAGTGCAAAAAATAATTTTATTATCCCAAACATTTCAAACGGTTTTTTTTTACTTTTTGGGCATTTTGCTGTGACATGCAGCTATACTACAGGCCTATTATAAAAAAAATGTTGTTTCTAACAGACATTTGTTTTTTACAATTGTCCAAAGTGGCTCATGGGGCATGTTTTGAATTTTTTGGGGGCATTTGCGTGACAGCAGCTTTTCTACGGTCCTATTATAAAAAATGTTGTTTCTAACAGACATTTGTTTTTCACAATTTTCAAAGTGGCCAAGGGTTTTGGGCCCGTCAGAAACGGAATAGAGCACTGTTAATGGACACGATTGCAAAATGACTTGTTTTTTTCAAGACTTTAACATAGCTATCAATCCCTGTATTGAGACAACCCATTTAATACAATGAAAAAAAGAGAAACAAAGACATGGTGGGATTCCATCCTATTTTAAAAGAATTTAAAAAACTTGCATGTAAAAAATAGCTGTTAAAAAAATTCCTCTGAATTGTACAAGGGAGGTACAGGAAAAACTTGACCAGATGTAGGTTATTCACAGGACAGAGTATGGAGCACGGACAGAGAACAAAGACAGAGACCATTTTCCTCCACACGTTGAGTAAAAATGAGAAAAAGAATGCCAAGAAAAAGGGCACCTGGGGGTAACAGGAGCGTTAACCACCAGTATTTCCAAGTGAAGCTCAATTGGTCCGCACTCATACGGAGGGGCAAGCACTACCCAGGTATTGACTGTATACTGAGGAAAAGGGTGGAGTTCTCACACTTCCGCTTTCCGCACTCTGCTTCAAGCACGACAGTTTTCGTTGCTGCGTCATCAGGGCATTTTAACCTGCGTGTTTAATAGATTACGGACGCCAGCCTGGGCTCTCACCGCCCCACTGTAACTCCGGCCCTGGGTCATGCTGTGGCCCAGGGCAGGTATAGTCAATGTCCTGTGAAACTAAAAAAGGTGGTTGAAAAGACTCCTTTTTTCCGGCAAATTTTTAATCTGGGGGTCAGACAGGTTTAATGGTCATAACTGCGGTCCCAGGAGGTTCTAGTCCATGTCCAGTTCAACTAAATGGTGGTTTTAAAGACTCCTTTTCCGGCACTTTTTAATCTGTGGGTCAGACAGATTTAAGGGTCATGCTGCGGTCCAGGACAGGTTTGTCAATGTCCAGTTCAAATAAAATGGTGTTAAAGACTACTTTTTTTCCGGCAACTTTTTAATCTGGGGTCATGCAGGTTTTTAGGGTCAATGCTGCTTCCAGGACAGGGATATTCAATGTCCAGTTCAATAAAAATGATGGTCAAATCATACTCCCTTCGGGACTTTTTAATTTGTGGGGGAGCAGGTTTAAGGGTCACGTGGTACAAGACAGTGATAGTGAATGGTCGTGACTTTTTTTCTGTGGCTTTTTAGCCCAAGTTTGTGCCAAGAGTAGCTGTACCATTTGACTGTTGGGCGTTAAATTCCCGCTTCTCCACCCCGTTTTGGGGGTAAGAATGAAGGTGTTTTTTGCTCTCCATAGACTTTAAAAGGTCATCGGGGATATCGACACGCTATCGCCCATGTTATAGCCCCAAGTAAAGCTCAACATATATATGAAAAAGAAAGGGGGGCTTGATTTGGTTGCTATGGGAAACCAAAATGGTTTTTTTGGGCCCCCACAATTTTCATATATGTGGCCCTATGTCTCTTTTGGGCTACATTTACTCTAATTACCATTCATATCCACTTTATGTGCTAGACACAAAAGCTCTTTCTGCTCTATTACATATTATCCGTAGATTAAACAGCATTTTCATGATGGCATGTTCCCTTTAGCTTCTTCATTCCTTCCTTTATAATTCCATTGCCTTTTGCATCCATGACTGACTTTGGCTTAAAAAATTGAATAAAAAATTGCTACAAAGTTTTTCCCAATAACCCTGGACAGATTTAGTAATTCTGAGTCATATTATTATGACCGGCTGTCAGAAAGGGGTTAATAAATGAGGTCCAGGGTTTCCTGTTGGTGACAGCAAGCAGAGATTTTAGAGTTGTGAGATATTGGCATTTATTGCTGTCATATACTACTTCCATGGTTAAAAAAACAATGTCGAGGATGTAATTGTGTCTGAAGATGCACAATAGTTGTATGATGCCTATTCTGATTCCTCAGAATCAAACTGATTCTTCCTCTGTTATGACTGACGATGGAGAGGAAATATGTAACAAGATTTCAAGTAGTTGTTTCCTCTGTCTATTATTTGGAGGCAATTCAGCTATGTTGCAAATATCACATTATGGATGTTTTGGCTCAAACTCAGCGAAGCTGTTTCCTAACATTGCTTGTTATCCAAGAAATGAAGCGATATGACTGTGCGTCATGATATTATTGCTAGGGCCAAACAGTAACTTGTGCCACGTGTTTTGCACCTGTCCCAAAATCAAATGTACAGTGAAGGAAATAATTATTTAATCCATTGCGATTTTGTAAGTTTGCCCACTGATAAAAACATGAAAAGTCTATAATTTTAAGGGTAGGTTAATTTTAACATTGAGAGATAGAATATCCAAAATAAAACCCAGAAAATCACATTGTATAAATTATATAAATGTATTTGCATTTTTCTGAGAGAAATAAGTATTTGATCCCCTACCAACCATTAAGAGTTCTGGCTCCTACAGACCAATTAGACACTTCTAATCAAGTTGTTACCTGCATTAAAGACAGCTGTCTTAAATAGTCACCTTTATAAAAGACCTGTCCACAGACTCAATTAATCAGTCAGAATCTAACATCTACAACATGGACAAGACCAAAGAGCTTTCTAAGGATATCAGAGGAAAAATCTTAAACCTGCACAAAGTTGGCATGGGCTACAAAACCATAAGTAAGACTCTGGGTGAGAAGGAGACAACTGGTGCAATAGTAAGAAAATGGAAGAAATACAAAATTACTGTCAATCGACATCGATCTGGGGCACCATTCAAAATCTCACCTCATGGGGTATCCTTGATCATGAGGAAGGTGAGAGATCAGCTGAAAACTACACAGGGGAACTTGTTAATGATCTCAAGGCAGCTGGGACCACAGTCACCAAGAAAACCATTGGTAACACATTACGTCGTAATTGTTTAAAATCCGGCAGTGCCCGCGGTTTATGTCTTACTCTCTTTTTTGATGTACATCTCCAATGTTTTCCTTTTTAGACTGTACTTCCTTTGCACCCATTTGCAAATGTTCTTCTTTGTTTTGTAATGTTAAAAAATTTGGAAAATGCTTTAATAAAAATCTATTATTGGAAAAAATCCCCCAGTGCCCGCAAGGTCCCCCTGCTCAAGAAGGAACATGTGCAGGCCTGTCTGAAAACTGCAGAACTAAGAATTATTAAAAAATATTGAAAATAATATGGAAAATGTTAAAAAAATATATCACCAAAAATTCATAAAAAAATGTGTTTAACATAAAAATGTGAATTAAGCAATAAGTCTTTTTTATTACACTTTCCCTCTAAATTTAATATGGAGCTGGTACTTGGTGACTGCATGCTAGTATTCACATGTATTGTGCATTACTGTTACTTAGGAAGTGTACAATACGAAATACCTACAGTTTATGAAGTTGGTGGCACTGTATAATATTGCTATTTGATGCAATAACTGTATGAAAGTAGTTAGGCTAATATGACACCATCCAATGTAAGGTGAGTGCTGCATCAGTACATATATACCATGTATATATTTTGGTAGCCTATTAGTTTCATTAAGCAGCATATCTTGTTCACTTTACTTGTGGTAGCACCATAGAGAAATAGAACTATTGTTGCCAGGTTCCTTTGAAGACTACAGCCTATTGCAGAATAAAGACATTTCGTGAATAGCTTATTTTTGAGGTTTCATTTTAACAAAAAGGAAGTCCAAAAGGACATTCCCTTTAAACTTAAAATTTAAGATCAGCAATCCGCAAAATCATTCCATTAATTCCATCAATTAATTTAGTCAATGTTAAATATTGTATTTTTTTTTATCAATGACCTTTTTTTTTTTTTTCAAATTTACAAGTTTTATAAAAAAAACCAAGGCAGTACAAATGATATCAAAGTGAAAACATTGCCATTACAGAGTAAGGTATCAATGACCATTTTGCTGATTTCCATGTGGTTAATGTGCAGTTGAATGGTAATTTCAGGCCGTAAGTTTCCTTTCTTATAATTATACAATTTAGATCTCTCAACATTTTTACAGATTTGAGACTGCAATAAAACCAAAGTATTGTTTTATAATTACAAAATGAGCTAATTTGTTAGATTCATATAAATATTGCAAAGTTTCTATATTTTCTCTTACCTACGCATAAACATTCCAAATTATTTCTTAATCTCCTGGATTTCAAATTTCTATCCTAAAAAAAATACCAAATCTTGATGGATTGAAAATGAACTAATCTTATACACATATCATTTTTTTTTCTCCATATTTTACATTTACACAAATATTAAAAGACTATTTAATAAAGTTAAAACTTTAGCTCAATTCACAATTCAAGTTTCTCTAGATGTTAAATGAAGTATGGATACTTACACATCTTTAGATTCCACATGCTCTTCATAAAATTGCTTGCTTTCTTCAGGAGACACTCTTTGCAACAGTTGTTCTGTATTTTGTGAAATGCTTAGTAAACTATATTCTGTATAAAATACCACTTTATATAGAAGGTGCAGTTGCTGACCATAGCATTTATCCCTATGGTAACGGTCAACTTTCTCAATTCCAGTCATGCTTTGAAAATGGTATACTATGTTGCTATATAGGAAACAAACACATAACTGATGACTGAGCTAAATTTATATACACTGTATTTTATACTGTAAATCAGACATTGGAGAAGGTGGGATCAACTTTTTTAATAACAAAAAAAGCTTACTTAACCAAAAAAATGTGGAGGAGTATGCTAAAAATGTGGTAGAAAGTACCACACCTTAGTGATCATGACTATACACTTATCTCGAAAGGACCTTGTGACTGATGACCCAGACGCTATGTACTACCGCCTATGTGTAATTACTGTACATATGACACATAACAGAATGTATCATCAAAACAGATAATATTGTATATGTGATGGTGTTTTTATATTAGATTTTTATATGTAACAGTATTAAAAATACTCAAATAGTTTTGCCCCTAAAGCACAGTGAAGAACATGACATGTCCTGTGCTATGTAGCCTTATTAGCTTTGCTTTGTCAGCTTTGCATTGCAGACTGGACATAACTGGTTACTTGACATTAATTGCTTTATCGGGTGGAAGTCATAGCAATAGATGGAACCTCCCCTGATTGCCCGGAGGCCTAGATAGCCCTGATATATGACTCTATATATAAGAGTGCCCTGATAATAGGGCTGCAAGCCATAGTGCACCAACATATAGTGCTACCTGTCAAAGTGCCCCCAAACACAATAGTATTAGATTATCCACATATACAGTTCTGCCAGAGTGCCCCCTGCACAATATCAGATGGTCCACATACACAGATCTGCAGGAGTGACCCAAACACAATGATATTAGACTGTCCAAATATGTAGTTCTGCCAGAGTGCCCCCTGCACAATATCAGATTGTCCACTAATACAGTTCTGCCAGAGTGCCCCCTGCACAATATCAGATTGTCCACTAATACAGTTCTGCCAGAATGCCCCCCTGCACAATATCAGATTGTCCACTAATACAGTTCTGCCAGAGTGCGCCCTGCACAATATCAGATTGTCCCACTAATACAGTTCTGCCAGAGTGCCCCTGCACAATATCAGATTGTCCATTTAATACAGTTCTGCCAGAGTGCCCCCTGCACACTATCCGATTCTCCAATCATACAGTTGTGCCAGAGTCCCCCCCCTGCACATATCAGATTGTCCACTAATACAGTTCCCTGCCCCTGCACATTCGTTTCCTTCGTTTGCCAGAGTGCCCCCTGCACAATATCAGATTGTCCACTAATACAGTTCTGCCACAGTGCCCCCTGCACAATATCAGATTGTCCACTAATACAGTTCTGCCAGAGTGCCCTCTGCACAATATCAGATTGTCCACTGATACAGTTCTGCCAGAGTTCCCCCTGCACAATATCAGATTGTCCACTAATACAGTTCTGCCAGAATGCCCCTGCACAATATCAGATTGTCCACTAATACAGTTCTGCCAGAGTGCCCCCTGCACAATATCAGATTGTCCACTTATACAGTTTTGCCAGAGTGCCCCCAAACACAATGATATTAGATTGTCCACATATGTAGTTCTGCCAGAGTGCCCACAAACAAAATTATATCAGATTGTAAACATATACAGTGTTGCAAAAATGCCCCCAAATAGGCAGGGCTTGCGGTCAGCATACCCCCATATACAGGGCTGTCAAAGTACACATGCCATTCACCAATACTCATAATACCAAACCAACAAAAACAATTTTAAGCTAAAAATAAACCTTTACAATACAAAAATACACATACAAAATAATATAATACAAATAAATACAAAATAAAAATTGTGTAGGTTGTTAAATACTCATAATAGTACATGTGCAGTGCTTTACTCCATTTCAGAATATGGAACCCTTTCCACCTTAATTCTCTTTTAGCTAGTAGATCTAGAAATTTTCTGACAAAATTGTTGCTCCCACAGTAACAAAACAGGCCAATGAGATCTGGGCAACCAATAAATAGAGTATAATACCATATATAAATACATGTCAAAAGTCTATATAACAATATACTTAAAACATTTTTACTTTATTAGCACAAGAGATTTTTTTTAACAAGTCATAATTAAAGAGTAGTTGCTGTAGCTAACAACACCCAGTCACAAGCACTCAACCTTATCAAATACCCAACAAATAAATACACATTATATCCAAAGTAACAAACTCAAAAACTCAAAAACTGAGAGAAAAGAAGAAGAAATAATAGATACAAAGTACAAAAATCCAACACAATAAAAATATAGGGCCAAAAAGAGTACAAACCAAATGGGTGTATAAGGAAAACCCCATTGAGAGTTTCACCTTTAACTTCATTATGGGTTCCCAGAATAACAAATAAATAATACAAAATAAAGAAAGTTAACAAATAATAATGTCTACAAAACATTTTAACTTCAAAAGATCTCATGGAATATTCCCCATTTCCATTCAGCAGATGTAATCTGTAAACAATATCATCTTTATTTCCTTATATTAAAAACATAACTGCAAACAATTGGCATTCACAATTAATACATTTTGGTTGTAAATTCTTAATCCCAGTGTCAGATTATGATTAAGGATTTACATCTGAAACACGTCAATTGTGGACGTCAATTGTTTGCAGCAATGTTTTTAATTTATGGAAATAAGGATCAAGTTTTAAGAGATTACGTCTACTGGATTGAGATGATGGATGTTTCATGACATCTTTTGAGGCTACAATGTGTAGCTCCACATTTTACTGTATAATCACCAGCTGAATAGCATTTCCAACCAAGTCCAGGTGAGCTGATTTCTTCCATGGGTTCTGAAATGCTAGATTTTAATTTGGTTGTGAAAAATGAGTACATTATCCTATTTCAATAAACAGCTACCCTGTTTCCCCGAAAATAAGAGTGCATTTTGTTTTATACAATTCAGAGTTTGGCTGCTTATGCTGATGTTTGTGATGAAATCACTACAGTATATTAATATATGTTGATGTTTTGTCCAACAATAAATGTGAATTCTAGTTCATAGAAAAATAAGACATCCCCTAAAAATAAGTCTTAGCTCGTCTTTAGGAGCAAAAATTAATATAAGACACTGTCTTATTTTCGGGGAAACATGGTATCTATAGTCTAATAACAAAAAAAGTTTGCCCCCTCCCCCTCACCCATTTTTAAACCCCCCCCAGACGGCATCTGTTGTTCCTAGCACACTCACTTACCTCCCACACCCCCTGCTTCTTTTGGGGTGGTGGGCGCGGCCCCGCTGCTTAGGACGCGCGCACGCCGGCTTTCTCAGTTTTTAAAGGGGCCAGCGCGGGGCAATCGGTCTGCCGGCCGTGCCCCATATAAGGTTCCACCTCTTTAGTCCCCGCCGAACCCAAGCCCCTTTTGGACTTTTGAAGGAGCCTTGTTTTTGGGGTGTTTCCTGTGTACCAACCCCCGTTTAGTCCTTCAGGGAACCCTTTTGCTGTCTGCCCCCCACCTTCTCCTGACCCCAACTCCGACTTTGTCTACCCTCCTTTTATGCTTTTGCACCTCAGCCGCCCCGCAAGCAAGCCACATCGGGGGTAGCGACCTGGTGGAAACCCGCTCCCAAAGTCCAGCCCCCCCTTTGCAGGGGGCTTTGGTGAAAACCGGGACCCATTAGTTTTCCGCCCCCTGGTTTGGGGTCTGTACCACGTTTGGGTGGTTGGTGATCCAACCCCAGCTCGTTTTCAGTTGGTTTGGCCATGGATCCCCCCAAGGTGCGTGCCTAGCGGAAGACTTACGTCTATCGTTGCCCAGCAAACCCCGCACTTTGGGGCAACACCGCAACGTTAGTTTAACTGCGCCATGATGCAACGCTTATCGCCTCTCAGGGCAATCCCGCCACCCCCCCCGGTTCCCCCACCTGCCTCTTCCGCTCCGTGGGACCCAACCTGGCTGTCGCTTCCCCCCGAAGTAAATGGGGGACCCGAACTTTGCAGGGGGGTTTTTTACTCATGCCCAGCACGTGGAACGTGACCAACAGTTTTGTTTGAACGGCCAAAAATGGCATTCGTCCTCAGTCTGCCTCGGAAAAACTTTGGGGTGGGCATCCCCTCGGGGGGGGGAAAGGGGAGGTCCTGATGGGAGACCTACACCTTCTTAGGGTTCCGTTTGTCTTTGAAGAACCGGCAAAGGCTTTGTCTGGAGAAGCACTCTAACTTGCCTCAGGGGACTCCCCCGGTTGGGGACTTCGCCATTCAGTTCGCCCCTGGCCTGGGGTAACCCCGAAGGGGGCCCTGTGCGCCACCTTTAAAAGGGGCCTTCCAGCAAGTGAAAGGGGCCTTGGCCGCGGGATTTTTCCGCATCCCTGCTAATTGATACATTGGCCCCATGTATTGAGTAGCTCACCCAAAGGCAAAAGGGCCTGTCAGGAACAGATCGTCCCGGCCCGCCAGTTCCCTGCTTAGCCCAGTTTCCAGAAACCCCCTTGCCTCTCCCCGTCTTCCGGGGGGAGCCCATGCAAGTTGACCCGGCCACCCCTCAGAACAGGAGTTATCCCCCGGGTGCACAGAAATTATGACTTATTGCGCTAGTTCAGGCACTTTGGGGAGACGTGCGCTTCGCCCGTCCGGGAAACGCTCGCACCGGCCAATGGGGAGGCGTCCCTGGTGTGAGTAGTCCCTCTCCACGTCTCACCATGCCGGTGCAAATCATGTCTGATTCCGGAATGCAAGTCCAAGTTTCGGCCTTTCTGGATTCTGGTTCGGCCGGGAACTTCATGGATGCCGCCCTGGTATCGAAACTTTGTCTTACGGTGGTTCGCCTCAAGTAACCCCTGGTCATTTCCTCCGTGAGGGGAGAGATCCTGTGCGATTCCATACATTGTCGTACGGTGCCAGTTTCTATGCGCATAGGGGCACTCCATTGTGAGAGAATCTCGTCCTACGTGCTCCCCCACTCCTCGTCGGCAGTCCTGTTGGGCTTGCCGTGGTTGCGGCACCACACTCCTATTTTTGGACTGGAAGACGGGCGAAGTCACGCGCTGGGGTCAAGATTGCCAGTCTCGTTGTCCTGTGGCACCTCGTCCGGTGCGCCCCGTTTCACCTCCGAGGTTGCTGGCCGAGTACCAGGACTTTGCCGATGCCTTCTCCGAAAAGCAGGCAGAAACTTTGCCACCTCACCATTCCCATGACTCCCAGATAGATCTGTTTCCTGGCACTAGCCCTCCTCGGGGCAGGGTCTATCCACTGTCAGTGCCAGAAACCAAGGCCATGTCGGACTATATACAGGAGAACCTTACGAAGGGCTTCATCCGCAAGTCCTCTTCCCCGGCGGGAGCAGGCTTCTTCTTCGTGGAGGAAAAGGATGGCTCGCTGCGTCCCTGCATAGATTACCGTGGCCTTAATAAAATTATGGTGAAGAACCGCTACCCACTGCCCCTGATCACCGAGCTCTTCGATCTTCTACGCGGGGCCAGAATCTTCTCTAAGTTGGATCTGCGAGGGGCCTATAATCTTATCCGCATCCGGGAAGACGACGAATGGAAGACGGCTTTTAACACCCGGGACAGGTATTTTGAATATTTAGTAAAGCCTTTCGGCCTCTGTAATGCCCCTGCCGAGTTCCAAGGATTCGTCAACGAGATTTTCCGTGATCTCTTATATTCCTGCGTCATCGTGGGATCCCGGTGATATTTTGGTTTTTTCACCAGGTGCCAAGTCCCACCGTCTCCATGTGCGCCAGGTCCTTGGCCGTCTTCGGGAAAATCACTTGTACGCCAAGTTGGAGAAGTGTCAATTTCCCCAAGCCATTCTGCCCTTCCTTGGATACATGATCTCTGCCAAGGGACTTCAAATGGACCCAGCTAAATTGCCTGCCGTCCTCAAGTGGCCTCGTCCTCTCGGCCTCCGGGCTATCCAGCGATTCTTGGGGTTCGACAATTATTACCGGCAGTTTATCCCACATTTTTCGACTCTGGTGGCCCCTATGGTGGCCCTTACGAAGAACAGGCAATCCAAGACATTGGGCACATGCGGCTGAAGAGGCGTTCTCCCGGCTCAAGGCGGCATTTGCCTCTGCGCCTATCTTGTCTCGCCCGGATATCGAGAAGCCTTTCTTCCCAGAGGTCGACGCATTGTCGGTGGGAGCAGGGGGGCGGTGCTTTCCCAGCAGGACCCCAAAGGCAAGACCATCACTAGTGTCTTCTCAAAAACGTTCTCCCCATTCGAGAAGAACTACACCATTGGTGACCGCAAACTATTGGCCATTAAGTTAGCCCTTGAAGAATGGCTTCATCTGCTGGAGGGTGCTCGACATCCGATCATCATCTACTCTGAACACAGGAATCTTGCATAACTTCAGACGGCCCAACGCCGTCTGAAGTAAGCCCGTTGGTCCCTTTTCTTTTTACATTCAAAAGGTTTTATTGAAAATAAGAGAAGCAAATACAATAGATATCAGGAGGTACAAAACCCCATCAAAGATCATCTTATATCCATACATGTTGTCCGTCTGCAGAACAGACAATCACAGGTTCGCAACCAAAACATAAGATGGACAAATTGTGTGTCAAGGTGCCTTATAAGGTGCCTTATAAGCATGCATATAATAACAAAGACAAAAGTACCATTGCACCAAGGAACTTAGCGATCCATTAGTGTCAGAACTATACATGGCATAACAGTAGGTATGTAATAAGAACATGTCACACAAGCAAACATATCACAAACCAAACAATTGTTGGCCATATAAATTTGTTATATCAAAAGAAGTGCAAACAGAATGGCCTCAATGGTAATATATACAATGTGAATTAATAACAAGCGCTGGATCCTAAGGGAAAGAAAATCCGAAAAAATACCGGGAACTATAAGTACCCTGCTACCTACAGATATGTATATATAAATGACCCAGCTAAGAGACACAAAAAAAAAGAACAAAAACACCACGGAAGACAAGACCCACACTCACCCAACCAAACAACAACAACACACAAAAAAAAGGGGGGGGAGGGGCAACCACAGAAGGGGAGGAGAATGAGGTAGGGAAGGGGAGAGCTCAGGCGAAAGAAAACCCCATGAAAAAGGAAAAACCATACCAGCCAGTATAGTAGTGCCCTAGGAAGTGATGGATAAATATAGCGGGGAATTCTTGAAGGATATCCAGCCAAACCAGATTTTATTCCGTTGGTCCCTTTTCTATTCTCAGTTTGATTTTGTGATCAACTTTCACCCTGCCGAGAAGAACATCAAGGCTGAAGCCCTGTCGCAGGCCTCGGACGTCTTGGGTGAGGAGTCACCTCCTTGTCACATCATTCCACCAGATCGTCTGCTCTCCACAGCCCCAGTGGATCTCCAACAGGTACCTCCTGGGAAGAGTTACGTGCGTTCTGCACTCGGAGGAGAATCCTGAACTGGGGTCATTCTTCTCGTGCGGCCGGTCACCCTGGGATTCAGAAGACTAGTTAGCTCATCGCCCGCTACTATTGGTGGCCGGACTTAGCTAAGGATGTTAAGGACTTTGTTGAATCGTGCTCCTCGTGCGCCCGCAAAAAGTCGTCCCATCTCAGGCCTGCGGGGTTGCTTCAACCGCTACCCATTCCTGTTCATCCGTGGTCCCACATCACCATGGACTTCATTACAGATCTCCCACCATCTGTCAGTAATACCATCATCTGCGTCATCGTAGATCGATTCTCTAAGATGGCACACTTTGTACCGCTGCCCGGTCTGCCTTCCGCACCTTATCTCGCGAATCTCTTCTTCTTGCACATCTTTCGCTTGCATGGCCTTCCCCAGCACATTGTGTCTGATCGGGGGGTGCAGTTTGTGTCCAGATTCTGGCGATCCCTTTGTTCCTAGTTTAGAGTAAACCTGGATTTCTCCTCTGCTTACCATCCGCAGACGAACAGGCAGGTGGAAAGAGTCAATCAGATCTTGGAGAACTACTTGCGCCATTTTGTGTCGGCTCGGCAAGACGATTGGTCCGGCTTGTTACCCTGGGTGGAGTTTTCTTATAACTCTCTGGACTCTGACTCTGTCCTCTCCATTTTTTGTGGTTTATGCTCTTCATCCCCGCCCACCCCTCCACCTAGCTGTGGCCTCCGATGTCCCTGCCGTGGACTCTTTGGTCCGTGACCACAGGGCCATCTGGAGTGACAAGCGGCAGGCCTTGCAACAGGCCTCCGCCCAGACTAAGTTGCGAGCGGATAGATACCGAAGACCCCCTCCATCGTTTGCTCCCGGGGATAAAGTTTGGTGGTCCTCCAGATATGTCAGTTTAAAGATCCCCAGTTATAAGCTGGGTCCCCGTTTCCTTGGCCCCTTTGTGGCCCTGAAGAAAATAAACCCAGTGGCTTACAAACTCCGGCTACCCCCCACAATGCAGATCCCGAACTCCTTCCAAGCATCCCTGCTCAAGCCTGTCATCTTGAACAGATTTTCCCGAAAGGTGTCACCTCCTGCTCCTGTGGCTGACACCTCTGATGTCTTTTCCGTTAGAGAGGTTTTGGCTATAAAGACAATCAGAGGGAAACGCTATTTCCTTATAGATTGGAAGGGGTTCGGGCCCCAGGAGAGATCCTGGGAACCGGAGGACAACATCATGGACCGGGGTTTCTTCAGGCCGAAGGGGAGGGTACTGTCACGAGCAGCGCCGCAGCCCCCAGTCCGGGCTGCGGGCGTGCTAGTCCCCCATTTCCCCTTCTGCGTCTGGGGCGAGCGGTCCTCACGTCGGGCCTCGGGCGCAATTACTTACCTCGCCGCGGTCCTGCTTCCCCGCGTCTGTCTGGCCAGCTGGTTCGCGTGGCCCCACTGCTTAGGGCGTGCATGTGCCGGTTTTCTCAGATTTAAAGGGCCAGCGCGCCGGCAATTGGTTTTGCTGGCCGTTGACCCTATATAAGGGCTCCACCTCCATTAGTACCCTGCCGAATCCATAGCGCCCTTGACCTATAAGAGGAAGCCTTGTCTTGTTCCAGTTAGTCCTTCCTGTGTACCAGACCCGTCTGCTTACGTCCTTCGACTCTGAACCTTCTCTGCCTGCCCCGACCTTCTGGCCTGACCCCGACTCTGACTTCGTCTACCGTTCCTGTACTGCGTTGCACCTCGGCCGCCTCCGCAAGCAAGTCACATCAAGGGTAGTGACCTGGTAGAATCCCGCCGCAGCAAGTCCAACCCGCCTTGCGGTGGCTCTGGCGAAAACGGGACCCGCTTAGATTCCGCTCCCTGGCGTGGTCTGTACCACCGCTTACGGCGGTCCAGTGGATCCACTACCCTAGCTCGTTACATTAATGACTTCCGGCTTTGTGACCCTAGTGTCCATAAATGTAATAGGCAGAGTATATCAATGGTCAACAATATTAACAGTTTGAGTTCCTCCTATCCAATCTCCTCTGCGTTATAGGACAGAGTTATTCAGCTATCATATTGTCACTGTGTGACATCATGATACTTGTAAAAGAGGTTATGTTACCGGCATGATAATTTGGCTGATGACAGCTGTATTCCCCTCCTATGTTAAAACTGAAAAATACGTTTAGTCAGAGATGATTCTGAATCAGAGAAATAAGTTTCCTTTTATTTTAATTAAACTGCAGCACAATTTGATTGCAACTGAGGCTATATTAACCCCTTCCCGACATTGGACGTATGCATACTCCCTAGCGGGAAGTGACTTCCCGCAAATGGACGCATGCATACGTCCTGGCGATCGCACGGGCTTGCGGGCGAGCCGCGCACGATTGCAACATGGAACCAGTGGTAAATTATCGCTGACATCATGCCCCATCACCTCCGGCCTGAGTGAGCTCCAGCCGCGGGTGATTAACGCTTCATTACCGCAGCCTGTCATGACTGCGATAATGAAGGCGCAGGCAGGAGGATGAGCTCCTGCTGCCTCCATCGGCCAGACGGGGTGCCGCTCGCCGGTCCCTTACCAGACTCCCCGGATGCTTTCTGAAAGCACCGGTAGATCTGGTGACGTCACCATGCCCACAATGCATGTGGGCATGGTGTCATAGTTACCATGGCGACCTGAAACACAGCAGAAAACGCTGTGCACAGGTCTCCTATTCAAACAGCAATCTAACGATTGCTTTTCCCCAGTGGGGATTTGCTGTTACAAATCCCCACTGGGGAAATGTAAAAAAATGTGAAAACGTAAAAAAAAAAAAAGGAAAAAAGTAAAACACAAAAAACCAAAAAAATAAAAATAAAAACACGAAACACCGCCCTTTCCCCTTTTACAAAGCCAATCGCCCCAAAAAAATCAAAAATAAATAAAGTACCCATATTTGGAAATCAAAGCGTGCGTAACGACCCACCCTATAAATCTGTCATTTTTAATTTAAAACCGTAGGGTGAACGCCGAAAAAACAAAAACAGTCACAAACTGCGATTTTTGTCATCCGCAGCACAAAAATGGAATAAAAAGCATAAAAACTCATAAAAAACGCCTTATACTCTCTGTAAAACGGAAAAATAAAAAATTAATGGCTCTCAGAAGACAGCGTTTCATAAATTTATTTAACACAATAAAAACACTTTTTTTTCTTTTTTTTTTAAAGTGCTTCAAAATTTAAAAAAACTATATAAATAGGGTATCGCCGTAATTGTATCGACCCAGAGAGTAAAGCTAACTGGTCATGGATACTTGCACGGTGAGCGCTGGTAAAATAAAAATTAAAAACACTAGTAGATGCAGTATTTTCTTCACCCTGCCTTCCAAAAGATGGATTTAAAACTGATTAAAAAGTCTTGATCTGATTAAAAAGTCTGATTAAAAATTATACCAATAAAAATGTCAAGTCATCCCGCAAAAAAACAAGCCCCTACACAGCTCTGTACACAGAAAAATAAAAAAGTTATGGCTCTCAGACTATGGCGATGCAAAAACGTGTTTTCCTTTTTGAATAAAATGGTTTTTATTGTGTAAAAGCAGTAAAACATAAAAAAATATACAAATTGGGTATCCCCTGTAATCATTTTGACCTGCTGAGTAATACTAGAAAGTCAGTTATACTCACGGAGACCGCGGGTAAAAAAATACAAATAAAAAACACAACCGGGAATGCTGTGTTTTGTTCCCAAATGCCTCACAAAAACCTTAAAAAAAAGTAAATCAAAGGGGCAAAATGCCCCCTAAAATGGTACTAATAAAAATGTCAACTCATCCCACAAAACACAAGCCCATAATCAGCTCCGTAACAGAAAACTAAAAACTTTAAAGGCTATCAGAACAGGACAACATAAAAACGCAAATTTTTTATAGACCAAATTCATTGGTAAAAGTAATAAAACATAAAAAAACTATAAAAATCTATATCATTGCAATTGTACCAACCCCCAAAAGAAAGATATCCTGTCATTTATACTGAAACGGCGAACGCTGTAAAATTGAAACCCAAAAAACAAGGGCGGAATTGCTTTTCCCCCCATTTTCATAGCCCAATGCAAAAAAAAACAAACTTTAGGAGCACCTGTACACCCCCCCAAAATGTACAATACACCCCAAATGAGATCTATGAGGCGTTGCTGAATCCAAAATGGGTGACTTGGGGAAGGTTTCACCTGTTCGGTACTTGTAAATGCAACATGGCCCCAGCAAAATCTGCGTTCCAAAAGCCAAATAACACTCCCTCCCTTATACGCCCTGCCATGCACCCAAACAGCAGTTTACACCCCACATGTAGGGAAATTGCCAAACTTGGAAAATTGTGTGACAAAGTTTTGGATGCCTTTTTACCGGAAACACCTTGTTTAAAAACATTTCCCAAAATGCGTTTTGGAAAAAAAATTTTTTTCCATTTCAAGCCAAACGCTAAAAAAATTTTTGAAACATTGGGGTCGTATCTCACTAACCCCTAGTATATTCTTTAAAAAGTCAGGTTTTAAATTGGTACATGGCTTTAAATTTTAGATTATGTGCAAATAAATCCCTAAAAAAAAAAAAAAATTTAAAATTACAAAATAAAAACTAAGCCCCAATGTCGTAAAAAAAAAAAAAAAAAACATTTAAAAAATGATGCCAAACGACAACAGCAACATAAAGGTAGATGCTAGTATAAACTATTTTGAGTGGAATAACTATCGCTTACATCAGAAATTGTTGAAGTTTGAAATTGGGAAATATTTTTCACAAATAAAACAAACATTTTTGGACCAAAATTTCTTACTATCTTAAAGCACAATGTTTTCAAAGAGAAAACAATCTCGAAACACAAGGGTAGGTTAAAGTGTCAAAAAGTTATTCTCACATAAAGTGACATGACAGATTTCAAAAATGGGGCTCTGTCAGAGAGGCCAAAACTGGCTCCGGCGGTAAGGGGCTAAGTGATCATCCATACAGAAAATAACTTAATGCATTTACTATATAACATGCAGAAACATTTCTTCCTTATAATACAAGACAATTAAAAAAGGATGGTGCAAAATTATAGCCTTGGTATTATAACCAAGAGAACATAACAAAAATGTATTCATTATGAGTATTCTCATCACATCAATTTGCTGTTACCATGTAGGTAAAGATAAAAAAAAAGACTATTACCAAATACATTGCTGTTTCAATTTTGCTTTCCTTTAGCGTTAGAGCAGTTCTTATCTTCTGCTTGTTTACAGAAGCTTCCTAGGTTAGCAACCACCTCTCTCTGCTCTAACAGGTTTCATCATTCCTTGCTGTTCTTATCAGCGGCACACAAGCATGTTTATCCTTCTGACAAATTTTAACCCTATAAGCTCTGTAGCCTTGTGCAACGCTATTAAAACCATCAAAGTCGCTCTAAAAGGCTCAACTGAAATATCAGTCCCTGCTTTAGAACTGCCCACAGCCTGAACAGCAAGCAGTGGTGTAGCCAGAACTTTTGCTGGATGGGGCTGTCGCTAAGTTTGCTGATGTTTCCCCCACTTTTCACACCACACCTCTTTTTATAGGCCCCTCCTCACACTCGTAAATCCTTATCATCACTTAAATAAATATGTCTTATGTTACTATTTTTTTAAGAAATCAACGCTTTTTTTATTTTTCTGTCCATGGAGCTGTGTGAGCATTTTATATTTTCAGGATAATGTTATAATTAAAAGGGAGCCTTGGCACAAAACCCCACCAGCCCCATAGAATATCTGCTCCCCTCACTAGTTCACATGCCTCCCCCTACCGGTCCATATACAATATCTGCCTCCAAGTTTTCCCTTGGTCAAGCTCCTCGCCACTTTCTAAAATAAACACTAGAAAGAAAGCAAGGCTACATCTACACGGCAAAAGTAAAATACCGTCAGATTCTGTTATACAATCTGACCAGTATTTAGTTTTTTACCACATTTTTTGTGCTGATTTTCGCCCGTATTGAACAGTACTATGATCCACCATATTCTGACAGAACAACATGTTCTAGGGTTCTAGATCGGATTTTGGATTAGAAATATGACCTCAGAAAACCAAGCTATGCAGACTACATCTGAGATTTTCTAATGAGGTCTGGGGGTACGGATTACAGTCGGATTTTTGCGTATTCTAAATACTGCATCCGCTTAATAATCCGGCCATAAACCAGTGCCGTGTAGACGTAACCAGAAAGTTACACCTATTCACAGGGTTAGGTGAGCATTTACTTTTTCAATCAGGGACAAGTGTATGCTGCCACTATACAAGTGCCGATATAATCTACAACACCGCCATATATAGGCCACGGAGTGGTCAGACACCAGCTCAGGTCACCATTATATGAACGTGAATACAGCACTGATTTAACAAAAAAGCAAAATAACCACTGACTTCGAGGGAGTCACAAGTGACGTCTTGTGACTCCTAAAGTCGGCCTATAGGTATATAGGCCAACTTCAGGTAGGTATAGAGACAACCTGTATATAGATACGTAGTTTCATGCCCATGGGAGGTAGACTGGTTGTTAAATATGCCCCTGTAGGTAGATAGGTAGGTATACAACCCATACCAAAGGGCAAAACATCGAGCACCGATACAATTCAAATAATTATTTGTCATCCATTCAAAAATATGTGAAAAGTCAAGCAATAATAGCTGATGCATTTCGGGTAAGTAACTTTTAGTTATAGCATACACAAATGCGAAGCACAAAACAATTAAAACAATAGGTTGACCAATGAATTATAACACAAAAAGGTCACATGACATACCCAAGGGAGTGGATACAAACATACAAAACATAGCAGAAATAAATGTCAAATACATATCAATAAAAGCATAAATAAAGATACATACCCACTCATGCTGATATGATCAGAAATACAGATTTTAAAAATTACAAGTTGAAACCAGAAGTTTACATACACTATATAAAAAGACACATCTGCATGTTTTTCTCACTATCTGACATGAAATCATAATACACCTTATCAGTTTTAGGTCAATTAGGAACCAAAATTATTTATATTTGCCAAATGCCAGAATAATGAGAGAGAGAATTATTTAAGCCATTTTATCACTTTCTGCGAAGTCAAAAGTTGGGACAGCCAATATGATGATTTATGTCTTTGTAAGCTTCTGGTTTATTGGCAACATTTCTAGAGTGTAATAATATAACAAGTTATAGTGACTAGGACTCTGGAGAAGGGTCGTTGATCCAGGGATTTATTCTGGTTGCCAGATTGGAGTCGGGAAGGATTTTTTTCCCCTAAAATGAGGACAACTGGTTTATACCTCATAGGGGTTCCTTCCTCTGGATCAACATTTTAGCACAATATGGACGTCTGTCTTTTTTCGACCTTACAAGCCATGTACCATATACAATTGAATAAAAGTCGACTTTTTCAGCAAATTTTTTTATGCTGAAAAAGCCTTTCTCAGCTTATACTCAAATGTATATGTTCTACAAGTTCTATGTATCAAAAGTACAGATCACCACAACCAGAAGTGCTGGCTCTTCCAGGACCTGTGATGATGTCACATGGAGGAGAGCAGTCATGTGACTGTTGTGTGCTTCCAGAACCTGTGATGATGTTACACGGAGGGGCGGGGAGTCATGTGATGCTGCTCAGTGTATGCAGAATTCTGCTGTACTGGTTGTGATCACTGTTAGATGAGCTGTAGCAGAGCTGTGTATGCAGGGCCGCCTTAATAATTGGGCACAATGGGCAGCTGCCCGGGGGCCTTGTGAGCCCAGAGGCCCACCAGACAGCCGATGAAACCAGAGATATAGTCCAGTTTTCCTGTGTGCACAATCATCAGTTGGTGATGTAATCACTTATGTGCATAATTATGCGCTCAGCTGCTGGTCAGCCTGCAGCAAGCTAGATCCCCTCATCATCTGACCGCTACTAAATATACTTACTATATTGTGCTGCACAAAATTTCTCCTAAGTTATCCATCCCATGTCATCGACCTGCAGATAACTACATTGTTGCACTACACACTCCTCTCTATCCAACTTTTCATGCATGTTTTGTGTCAAAGTATGCATGAGAACTGAATAAGGTTTTTAAAACTATAGACAAAAATGTATTAAAAAATAAACAATTGTTTTTTCTCCATCCATAAAAGTCCAAACTATTAAAATAATACCAACACCATAAGAAATAAAAATACAACATGACAGTATTATTCAGTCATTATGTGGTGGTGATTTGTGGTTATAGTGTAGTGGTATTATTCAGTCACTATGTGGCAGATACGTGGTCATAGTGTAGTGGTATTATTCAGTCACTAATTGGCAGCAATATATGGTCATAGTGTACTGGTATTATTTAGTCACTATGTGGCGGTGATATGTGGTCATGGTGTGGTGGTATTCAGTCACTATGTGGTAGTGACATGTGGTCATGGTGTGGCTGTATTATTCAGCTCTAATTTTACACTATTCTGCTATACATTAGTGAAGAATAGTGTACAAGTAATCGTGACCCATAGTGGTCAAGTAGCCTAAGGGGACTAAAACTGCAAGTTAAAAAAAAGCAAAAAAAAGTTCAAAACACCTTCCTTGTCCTATTTTATTAATAAAAATAATAAAAAACATATATCAAAACTAAATTCCAAAGCACTGATTTTGTTGGAAGAAACAACAAATATAATTTTATTTGATTATGTACATTTTTATTCCTGTGAGGGGTTGTGGAGGTAGGGGGCCCAGTGCATCGCTCTGCCCAGGGGCCCTCAATACTGTTAAGACAGCTCTGTGTGCATGTGTGTGTTATATGTGCCTGCAGTAGAACTGTGTCTAATGTGTGTGTAGTAGAGCCTTATGTGTGTAATGTGCATGTCGCTGAGCTGTGCATGTAATTTGCTGGAAGCAAAGCTGTGTGTAATGTGCATGGACTTGCACAGGTCTGGATCATACTTGGATGCAATTTCCAGATACCTGAAGGTACCTTGTTCATCTGTACAAACAATTATAGGCAAGTACAAACAAGATGGGAATGTCCAGCCATCATACCGCTCAGGAAGGAGACAGGTTCTGTGTCTCAGAGATGACCATGTTTGGGTCCGGCTTGTGCATATCAACCCACATTCTACTGCTCAGTTTCTGCACAGAAAATTAACATTGAAGTCAATAAGAAATGAGCAGAAAGTGAGTGAAGAGTTTTTGTCCAGGTTTTTCATGCAGGTTTTGGTAAATTTTTGGACATTTTTAGTTTTTTGGAAAAAAAAAAGCGAAGTATGATCCCACCTATAATGGGTGTATTTTTGAAGGTCCTTTACCACTTTTTTTTAACATAGAAAGGTCCTGCACAGCACTTCCTGGGCTGGATGGAAGAGCACGCATCAGCATGCCTCCCAAAACATACCACCACATGGACATGGATGTGAGCCCCCAGGGATACTGGGAAAATTTGGACTACCATAGGAAGTGGCCCTTCTAATGTGATGGTCTGCCTCTGGGGCAACAGTGGGCTGGTATTTTTAGGGTTTGAAGGAACCAATATCCATAGACATTCCCATCCTGATAGTAGCAGACTTCAGGTGCTAGTTCTACCTTGGCTGGGTATGAAAAATTAGGTGAAGCCTATATATTTTATTTTTAAATTATTTATTGATTACAGTGGATGCTTAGTTTTTGATTTTCAACAAATAAATATAACAAATGACATGTGGTCCCCCTTATTGTTCATAACCAGCCAAGGTAGAACTAGCAGCTACGGCCGAATACTATCAGGATGGGAACCTAATGGATATTGGTCACTTTCCATCCTAAAAATACCACCCCATAGCCACCCCGAAAGTGGACCATCACATTAAAGAGTCCACTTCTGACAGTTACCTGCCTCTTCCAGTACCCATGGAACACTGATTACTGGGGTAATAGTGAGAAGGGGTTAGTGTCAGCCTTAGGATAACAAAAACCATCGTTCACTGACACCAAGCTCCAGCGATATTAAAGGAGCCTTTACTACTAACTCTGGCATTTAATGGGAAAAAATGACACTAAACACAAAAAAGGTTTTTTTATTTAAATAAACACTCGCAGACACCAGTCCTCTTTAACCATTTTATTAAAAAACAGATCCAAGGCTGATCCGACATAGTCCACGGATTCCGAAGTAGTCAATAAGGAAAACCTGTAAATAAACTGAAATATATACATACGTACTGGATAACCAATTCAGCACCCAGGAAAGTTGAGTGACATCCCATCCCTCACATGTGACACTTAGTTTTCCTATCTTAGAAAAGCTGTGTTTCACCTGTGTGGAAGGGCTTTACCCAGGTTTTCTGGATGCTGGATAGTTTATCCTGCGCCTAGGAAAGCTGGGTGACACTCAACCCCGACAAGTTGGACACAGTTTTCTAAGATTAAAAAAAAATGCATGCCCATCTCTCCCACCACCTCTGCCTCTCCATTCCCACTCTACACTCAGACTCAGACTTACTCCTCCACTCTACACCCACTCCCTGCCCCACTCTGAACCCCCCCCTCCCACTCTACACCAACACTCTCATCCCTCTCTTCCACTCTAAACTCTCCACTCCTTCCCCCACTCTACACCCACACACATACTCCCCCAGTCCCATCTCTAACCCCCCTACTCATTTCCACTCTATAACCAAACACACTCTTACCTCCCTCTCCCACTCTAAACCCCCATCCCCTCACACCTATATTCACACTCCCCTCCCCCACTCGGACCCCCTCGCCACGGCCACACACTCATACTCTTATCCCAATCCCCACCCTACACCCTCCTACCCCCTCTACACATCCACACACTCTCACCTCCTTTCCTCCACCCTCTACCTCCAAGAAAACTGCCTACCAGATCCTGCTGTAGAGCTGCCACTGCTGTGTTTTGCTGAGGAGAGGGGACCCGCTTATCTTACAGCATCCTATGTAGAAGGCTATCAGAACAATACCAACCACAGTCAATGGCTTCAGGGCAGCGTCTCAAGATGCTGCCCTATTGCCACTTCTAGTTCAGAGAATCTCCATCAGCTATTCAACTGTAAGAGGATCCCCAACTTTGCCAGCAGTTTGGTACATCTCCCCTACCTGTGGGAGTCTCCCGCATGATCCTAGAGAGTTGATATATTTGTGAAAATCCCTTCAGACGATTAGTAAAAAAATACAGGGCTGTAAAAAAATAAAAGACACAAAGTTTAAATAAAATACAGGATGATTCAAAAAGGCTGGTGACTGTAGTAAAGGCCTGTAGTTAAAGGGGTTTTCTTACTACAAAGAGTAGCTTTCAATATGAAGGAACAGTTAAATGAAGACTTTTTCTAAATACATTAGTCAATAGATTTTACTTTACTCAAGAGATAAGAGCATTTTCATGTGTTCTTGAGTGCACACAGGTCTCTGGTAACCTGCTTACCAGACCATACTCTGTTATTTGATTTGAGCAGAGAGCAGGGAGTGAGGTCACCCCATGGAGGGACTGAACTGTGGAGAAAAACTAATTATCTCTTAAAAGATTAGCTGTTGTTTTAGTGATAAGCCTTTGCTTTCACTCCTAACAGCCTGTGTACCTTTGATTACTTACAGATTAGATCTCCTGCACTGGTTTTAAGAGAAGCTAAATATGCTTATCACTGCTGAAGAACAACCCACAGCCTGAGGAGCAGAGTGAAAGAAAACCTGGCTGTGACTGTAAAACTGCATAATGAGAAAAACCTCACAGCAAGAGTCAGATTTTCAGACATTTTTTGGATTTGAAAACCATCTGAAAATCGACTGTCAACCCTCCACATACACTTTAACAGAAATTTCGCCCAGTGGTCTACACTGCACGGTTTTCTACTGGACATATTTTCATACCTCCACTTCCCCCAAAAAAGGACAATGCCAACTTTCTGCCCTTTTTTTCGGGCGAAAGTGTAAAATTAATTTTTAATGGGGACAAGTGAATCTGCAAACCGCGAACAGAGCCGTCCCCCAAAAACCCACAAAAACTAAAAATACGGACAGATTCAAACCAACCGAGGATTTTTCTATGCCGTGGGCCAAAACCCTTAAATTTGAAAAACATGGAAAGGGCAAGCGCCTAACCCCTTCCCGACTTTGGGACAGCAACCCCACGGGAAGGACTTCCGCAAAGGTGTATGCATACGTCCTGGCGAAAGCGCGGCTTCCCCGGCGAACCGCTCGCGACGCGACAATGGACCACGGAAATTACCGTGGCCGCTCCGATCCCCCCCCGCAAGAGTGACTCCGGGCCGGGGGTGATTAAGTTTTCAAACCGCAGCCTGTCATGGGCATAATGGCCGCAGGCGGGAGGAGTACCCTGCTGCCTGTGACCCGGGCGCAGCAAGGGGCGCAGACCACTCCTGGCCCCTTCCTACCCCCCCCGGATGCTTTCAAAAGCCCCGGGGTAGTCTGGGACTCACCATGCCCCAATCTTGTGGGCAGGGTGTCATAGTTACCAGGCACCTGACACAGCATAACGCTGTGTACGGGTTTCCCATTCAACACAATCAAACGATTGTTTTTTCCCCAGTGGGATTTGAAACAGCAAAAAAAAAAATTAAAAAAATTTAAAAAAAAAATAAAAAAAGTCAACAGACAAAAAAAAAAAATAAAATTTAAAACACGTCACCCCCCTTTTCCCCTTTAAAAACGCCAATCGCCCCCAAAAAAGATCAAAATAAATAAAGACCCTTTTTTTGGTATCCCCAGTGCTAAAAAACCCCCCTATAAATCTGTCATTTTAATTAACCTGTATGGTGAACGCCGTAAAAAAAAAAAACAAAAAAAGACAAAATTGCAAAATTTTTGTACATCCTAGCACAAAAAAAGGAAAAAAAAAACTATAAAACTCCTTTAAACACCAAAGTTTACCAATTAAAAATGCTTCAACCAAAAAAAAAGCCTTACATCTCTGTATACGAAAAAAAAAAAAATTAGGGCTCCAGAAACAGGAGCATAAAAGTGATTAAAAATTTTTAAAAAAAAACTATAAAAATTGGGGGTTCCCGCCGAAACTATCAACCCAAATAAAGCTAACGGTCATGATACTGCACTTAGCGCTGTAAAAAAAAAAAAACCCCTCTGGGATTCGTTTTTTCTTCACCCTCCCTTTCCCAAAAAAGGGTTTTAAAACTGATCAAAAGTCTGCCCCCCCCCAAAAATAAAACCAATAAAAACGTCAACTCACCCCAAAAAAAACAAGCCCCTACACACTCCGTACACAGAAAAATAAAAAATTTATGGTTCTCAGACTAATCGATGCAAAAACTTTTCCTTTTTGAATAAAATGATTTTAGGGGTTAAAACATAAAACATAAAAAAAAATGCAAACTGGTATCGCTGAAAAAAATCGACCTGCTGATAAAACAGCATTATTATACGCACGGGGACCGCTGTAAAAAAAAAAAAATAAAAAACATACCAGAATGCTGTATTTTGTTCAAAATGCCTCACAAAAACCCCAATAAAAAAATGACAAAACGTCAATGCCCCCCCCCCATTGGTACTAATAAAAAAAGCAAATCATCCCCCCAAAATAAAGCACATAACAGCCCATAACAGATAACTGAAAACGTTTGGCCATCAAACATACAACATAAAACGCAATTTTTTATAGACATTTCTATTGTGTAAAAGTAATAAAACATAAAAAAACTATAAAAATCTATATATTGCAATTGTACCCAAATCCCCCTTTGAAAGTTATCAACTTACACTGCACGGGAACCGTAAAATTAAGCCAAAAAACAAGGTGGAAATTTCGCTTTTCCCCCTCATTTTCATAGTCCAATGCAAAAAAAAAAACTATGGAACACCTGTGCACCCAAAATGCACAGTACACCCCTAGATAAGATCTCTGAGGTATGTTGAATCCAAAAAGGGGGGGCTTTTGGGGAAGGTTTTGCCTGTTCTGGTACTTTGGGGGCTTTTTAAATGCCATGGCCCCACCAAAATCTGCCCTTTCCCAAAACCAAATAACCTCCCCCCCTTAACCCCCCATCCCCCCAAACGCAGTTTTTCCCCACTTAGGGTATTGCCGAACTTTTAAGAAATTTCTAACAAAATTTTTGGGGCTTTTTTACCAGGATCCTTGTAAAAATTAAACATTTTTGCTAAAATTAAGATTTTTGAAAAAAAAATTTTTTTTTTTTCATTTTTCCCGCCTAATCAAAAAAAATTTGTGACACCCTTGGGTCGTATACCCTGACCCTGGATATTTCCTTTAAAAAGGGTGTGTTCCCAAAATGGGGTCTTTTTTTGGGATTTTATTAATTTTTGCACCTTAGGTGTCCCAAACCTGAAATGGCCCCCTAAATAAAATCTTAATGAAAAAAAGACCCAAGTCCGGTAAGTGCTCCTCCATCTGGGGGTTATGGTTGACCAGATAGGACTAGGGCCCCATAGGGATATCTCTAAAAAACAGGATCTGGGGAATCAATATTAAGGCGTTCCCGAACAAATTTAAAATGAACTTGTGAATAATGATAAAAATAGAAAATCCAAAAAAAAAAAGAAATTTTTATAATTTCACTTTCCCTTTTCATTAATTCCCGTAAACACCTAATTGTTTTAATAAACTTCCCAAATTTTTTTGAATACTTTAAGGGGTTAGTTTCTTAGAAAGAAGTCCTTTATTGGGACCTAAGATACAGGCCCAAACAAAGTCACTTTTAACTGGGCTGGGCCCCAAAAAAATTTATATTTGCAAATTTTCTTGAAAATGTGAGAAATTACTACTAAATTTCTAAGCCCCCTAATGTCGTAAAAAAAAAAAAAAAAAAGTCATTTAAAAAAATTATGCCTAACTACAGCAGACATATGGTAGATGCTAGTTATAAACTATTTGGAGTGGAATAACTATCTGTCTTACATGCAGACATTTTTGAAGTTTGAAATTGGTAAATTTTTAAAAATTTTCATGATACTTTGATATTTTTCACAAATAAACAAGCATTTTTTGGACCAAAATTTCTTTCTGTCTTAAAGCACAATGGACCACATGTATGAATCCCGCCGGGTCGGGGCGCACCTTTCCGCCAGTTTCCCCGCGGAATCTGCGCCTGATTTATGTCGGGGCCGGGGCGCGCTCATACATCCTATGCAAAGTCCACCGCGCCTCGCCTGTGTTTTAGGCGCAGTGCGGGTCCGAGGCGAAGTGCGGGGCTGCGCCTAGGATTCGGCGCCGGAGGTAGCACGGTCATACATGCGGGGAAAAGTTCCCTGCGCCTCGCCAGTGTGTTAGGCGCAGTGCGGGGACTGAGCCAAGGATCAATAGTATGGGTGCAACGAAAATAAAGAAATAAACATGATTTTATTGATGTAATATTTTTTTTTCGTTACCCCCATATTATTATTCATTTTATATACACATCGGGACAACTTCTGTAGTCTTATAATTTGATTTCGGCCGTGTACAGTTTGATTTCAGATTGCATTAGAAAACCCATAGGAGCGTCGCTCGCTCTCCCATTGGTCCAAATAACGGCGCCTCTTTTAACTTAGCCAATCACAGAGCGCGCTCAGAATTTCTTTTCCCCATAGAACTCTATGAGAAAGTAGCTCGCGCTCTGATTGGCTAAGCTGGACGAGCCCCCGCCGCTTCAACCAATCAGCTCGTTTCTGCATTTTTACTGTATTTTGAACTGTCCCGCCTTGGAATATGATTGGTCAATTTTTCTCCATAGGATATAATGGGACATTGTCGCTCCTATTCTGATTGGCTGGTTTATGCCGACCAATGAGAATAGCTTAAACAATTTGAATTACTGTATTTCCCGGCGATTCTCTCTATTGCAATTCCCTATGTAGCGCCGGTCTCGGCGACAAACGCGTTGTTCGGGTTTTTAACTGCTTTATTTGTAAAGAAGGGTTCGGCTCTTTATCTGATAATGTTTTACACTTAATAAAAATGATTTTTTTGATTAATACTTCATGCCGCACGGCGCTGAGCGCCGAGATTTCAGAGCGCCCATCTCTCCATAGACTATAATGGGAAAAGTAGCTCGCGCTCTGATTGGCTGGGATATCCAAGCCACCGCTAGCTCAGCCAATCAGCTCTTTTCTGTCTTTTTACTGTATTTTGAATTATCCCGCCGTGGATTCTGATTGGTCTAAACTTCTCCATAGACTAGAATGGGTCTTTGTCGCTCCTATTCTGATTGGCCGAGCTAGCCAAGCCCCCACTAGCTCAGCCAATCAGCTCTTTTCTGTCTTTTTACTGTATTTTGAATTATCCCGCCGTGGATTCTGATTGGTCAATCCTTCCCCATAGGTTTTAATGGTTCACTGTCGCTCCTATTCTGATTGGCCAGTTTATGCCGACCAATGAGAATAGGTTTCAGAATTTGAATTACTGTATTTCCCGGCAATTTACAATATCATAGTTCTTGATATTGCGCCGTTCTAGAGTTTAGGTACGTGTTTTGTTTTTTTTATTATGTGTATTTTTTACGTTCAGCTCTCTTCTGACACTGTTTTCCGCCTTTATAAAGGCGATTTTTTCTGAATCATACTCCTGCTGCACGGAGCGGAGCGCCGAGATTTCTGTCGCGATCTTCTATCTGCTTCCTGGCATGTTCCGTTCGTGCGTCACGTCGCCTCCGCCGGAGCATTTAGACCCAAATAAACCTGGTCTGCCTGGCAGAGCTGCCGAGCGCTGCACTGCGCCGCGCTTGGCCGACTCGCAATCGTACATGCCTCGGAGTTTTCGAGCACGCCGCGTCCCTCCCCGGAACGCCTACCCCGCGCCCACACCGCGCCCACTGCCCGCCCCTTCATGCGGGGCGCAGCTGAAAGTGGCGAACACTGCGCCTAACACTGAATCCCCGCGTCCGACAGGCGAAAAGCCCGATCATACATGTCGCCCAATGTGTCATGAGAAAACATTCTCTGAATCACATGGATGGTTTAAAGTGTCAAAAAATTATTCTGACAAAGTGACAGATGACAGATTTAAAAAATGGGGCTCTGTCAGAGAGGCCAAAACTGGCTCCGGCGGTAAGGGGTTAAAATCAATGCTAAACTGACTTTTTATCTATAGCAGCCAATCACAGCACAGCATTTATTTTCAAGAGCCAGATGTAAAATGTGCCCACATGGTGCGACATCAGGATGTTGTAATCTCCAATTTCCATGTCCACCAATACCTGAAACAGAAATAATTCATCAATGTTGCACTGGCTTTCATGATCATTAGATCTAACACCCTGTGACTTCTTCCAGTTGGGCTACATCAGGAACTCATTTCATCTGCTGCACCCAGCCACAGGATCTGAATTACCTAAGAGAACGCATTAGAGTCTATGCCGGGTAACGTGCTAGTACACATCTGGTCAGAACTGGACAATCATCTACACATCTGGTGTGTGACCAATGGGAAACACTTATTAAACTTGAATAGACTGTGTTTTTTTCCTGTTAATATTTTTGGGTTCTGTTCCCTTATGAATACCGAGGCTAGAATTTTGTACCATACTTTTTTTAATCACCCTGTACATTTTATAGTAAATTACACATTTACAATAATTTAACTCCCACATATTTGGTATTAACATAATTGTCATAACATGTAGTATAAATATGTATATATACTGTAGGTCAATAATGAACAAGATAAAAGTAATAAAAATATCAGAATCATAACATGTCCTGTAAATATGCACACTTAATGATTGTCAGTGATAAGCATCATAATAAAAGGAAAGAAAATGTTAGAACGGTGTCATTTTTATAGATACTTCAATAAAAAAAAAAAAAAAATATATATATATATATATATATAATATATATAATATATATATATATATATATATATAATATATATATATATATAAATATTACCATATATCCCAAAATGGAATACATATAACCTAGGCCCAATATTTCTGTATATATGCAAAAGTAGAAAAGTTATTTGTTCTAGCACAGTGAAATTAAATATCCTAGAGAAAAATGCTGTGTGGTTATAAGGGCCGAAAGTGGCTGTGTCTTTAAAGGGAATGGAAGTTATCAACTCACTGCACACCAGGAAAAAATTATGCATATAAAGAGTGTTTATTTTCAAAAGGCCAGCAGCTCCCACACTACTCGGACGTTTGCACGACTTTCTCATTACATAGAGCCCGGACATCTCCAGCGTTACCTATGGGGTTGTTACCCTATTCCTGCTGCTGGACTTCATCTTGTTACTCATTGTTGCGCTTCCTGCTCTGATACGACTCCCATTATCCTATACATTTACTATTCTAGATGTCACTTGATAAAGGCGTCTGCCGAAACGTCGACTTTACTGACATCATTTTCGCCAATTCATAAAATTACTTGTGTAAAGCACTTGTTGAGTATGTTCATATTCTTAACATTTCTATATATGATAATTGGGCATGTTCCACGCCTTTTGTAGATAAACACTCTTTATATGCATGATTTTCTCCTGAGTGGCACGTGTGGTTTATAACTTACATTATAGTCTGGCGAGATGCGCCCTTCTCGCTATCACCCACCATAATCCCCTCCTTGATATTGGTGTGCGTGACCATCATTTTTTTGTAGTTTAAAGGGAATGGATCACAATTATTTTTTTTCGACCAATTAAAGCCAAATACTGATGCATAGTCTGGAATCATATTGCCCAGCAGATCCCCAGATGAAGCATTAATGCGAAACGTGCATTGGGAGTGGCTGTGGGTAACTAGCAATGCATTATCTATTGCACTTGCACTTAATGAATGTATTTATTGCATTTATGCTTTCTGTATAAATTGGTGATGTAGTGTATGAACTTAGATAGAAACAATATAGCAATCCAGCTATAGCAACCAGTGCTGGCAGCCTATCAGGAGAGCGTAAACAGGTCTGTAGCTATAGCAACCTGAGAAGCTGGATGCAGTCAATACAAGAGGCCGCCCGATATGTAGGAATAGGTAGGACAATGTTAATGGACATATTGTTTTTGCAAGATCTTTAACATAAAAAGCAATCCTTGTAGTGAGACAACCCCTTTAAGGTCTTTGGGACTGTAACCAACTTCCCTGGACTTGGTCAGAAGGGAAAAAATGGATAAACTTCAAAGACGGTAAATATGAATTTTAACCAGAGAGCCCAGAACAACTTTCAAAAAGATTAGAGGTGAACTCCAAAGTCAATGAACATCAGTGTCAAATCGCACCATACATCACTGTCTTTGTCAAAGTGGATTTTATGGAAGACAACTAAGGAAGAAACTACTGTTGAAATCAAATTATAAAAAGAGCGAGATTGGAATTTGATCCATATTGACAAGTCACAAAGCTTCTGGGATAAGTTAAATAATGTTGAGTTGGCAGCAACTGATAACCAAAATGTTTATCCATCTATTGTGATAAATTTCTTTGAAACTTAAGTTCCTTTGATAAATTTCCCCATTATGATATTACTGTTTTATATATTATTATGCTTCTATTTTTATAATATTATTTGTTACTCCAATACTAAAGTTGCAATTTAACAGTCGAAGCCTATTTCATTTTTGTTGCATTCTTTTTTTTTCCTCCCCTGCCTTTCAAAAGCAATAACTTCTTTTTTTCTTCCAGTCTTACTTAGCAAACTCGTGGGCTTGTTTTCTACAAGACAAGACTTTTTTTTTATGGTGTCATTGATTGTCCTACATAATGCCCTCACCCCCCCAAAAAAATATTATGAGGGGTGGAATGTAAGCCATTTTTTTGGAGGGGGTTGTGTTTAGAAAGTTCACTGGTCGGTTATCTGTGGTCTGCAGGTTGGGACGATGTTGAGATCACAGTTGTAGGGGGGGGCGGAATTTGGAACTTCAAATATTTCTTTTTACAATTTTTAAAAGTTTTCTTATTTTTTCTTTATTTACCATATACCTGTAGTCCCCTAGGGTAATTGGCCACTAGGAGGAGCGTTTGCATGTACACTATTTTGCAATGTATAAATATTGCCGGAATGTGTACTAAGATGGCTCTCCTATTATATCCTGACTACAGCTTGGTGTCATAGGCATAGTGACATGGTAGCTATGCAGGCCTTCATTAACCTTTTGGCTGCCATGGCAACTGCTCGGCACCCCACAGTACCGTTCCTCATTTATTTAAATACAATCTGGATATTGGGCAGCCTGAAACTTAAGGATTACACCATCTTTTTTTCTAGTCAACTTGGCAGGTCTGCTTTGTTAGGGTGGCAAACTCTCCACCTAGTTATATATCAGTATACATTTCGTTATAGGTTGTTCATCGTTTCATATTGTTTGCCATCGTACGATAGTTTCTTGATTATATTCCCCCTTGCAGTTTTAAATTAGAATCCAGCATTTGTGTAAGTCAAACAGTGTGAAGTTGAAACGTGCAAAAATCCAATCTTGTATTTACGAATAGACAAGCGTACTATAAAGGAATAATGGATAAAGTTCACCGAAAGATCTTATTGTAGAAATTGAGACACAGCATAGCTTTAAGTTATTAAACAGTTTTCTATGAAATATTCGCTCCTGGATACTTGGGCAAAAGCCAGCCCTGAAGCATGTAGGATACAGTCAGATTGCTAGTGTAAGCAGGTCTCGTTTGTGAGGTGCCAAAAATCTCACACTTTTATTATCAGTATACATTTCAGAAAGGGTGTCATTTACAATTTTGCCACTTCCACTTTTGTTGATTTATCCACCTTGCAGTATAAATTAGATCCAGCAATTTTGTAGTCACCACAGGGTGAATTGAAAGTGCGCAAACTAAAATCTAAGTGTTATTATCTCGAATAGACAAGCTCTATATAGAATAGCTGACGATAATAGTTTCACACAAGGACTTAGTGGAGACATAGCCAATATGCAATAGCTTTATTAATTAATCAGTTTTCGCATTGAAATATTTCCTAGGATATTATGGGCAAGCCGTGAACTTATAGGATACACATCTTTTCTGAGTGTAAACTGCAGGTTCTCTTTGCTTAGGTGCTCAAAAACTCCACTTTTCTCGTATCTGTTTACATTTCAGATAGCGCGATCATTTGTTTCAATTTTGCCCATGTTCCAATATTCTGATTAATCCACCTTTGCAGTTTAAAATTAGATAATCCAGCAATTTTGTAGTCACCACAGTCGTGAATTGAAAAGGTGTGTGCCAAAAAAATTCCTTGTTTTATCAGTCGTAGAGACAGCGCTCTATAAAGAATACTGGATAAAGTTCACCAAGACTTAATAGTAGACATTGCACTGCATGATAGCTTTATTATTGACTAGTTTTCGTATTGAAATATTTCCTGGGAAGATCTGATGGGCAGCCGTGGAACGTTATAGGATACAAATCTTTTCCTAGGAACTCAGGTATCTTTGGTAGGTGCAATACTCCGTCTTTGATTTATCAGTATAAACATTTAAGAATTGCGTGTTCACTTTTACAAGATTTCGGCCCATTCCATCCTTTTGTCGCGATATAATGTACCTTGCAGTTAGAAATTAGGAATCCAGTACTAATTTTGTAGTCACCACAGTGTGGAATTGAAAGGCTGCACAAGTACAATATCTGGTATTTTACGGAATTAGACAAGCTTCTATAAGCGAATTATGGATAAAGTTCACGCACCAAGAATTATAGTGTAGACATTGCACTGCAATAGCGTTATTATATAACAGTTTCTATTGGGATGAATAATTTATCTGGATGTAATGGGACTCAGCTCTGAAACTTATATGGATACACATCTTCGCTCTAGTAACTGCAGGTCTCTTGGTTAGGTGCAAAGAAACTCACTCGCTTCATTATCAGTAATACATTTCAGATAAGGTGTTTCATTTTCACAATTTTGACCCATTACCACTATTTTGTGATATATCAACCGTTCTCGTGTTAAATTAGATATGTCCAGCCAATTTTTAGTATAGTCACTCACAGGTGAATTGAAAGGTGCCAATAATATAATTCTATGTTTATGTATTACGAACTTCAATAGACAAGCGGCTTATAAAGAGATTACTGGATAATGTCTCCTCTTTAGTTTCCTATACCCTGCCCCCGCCACTACGTTGATTGTTGCTATGACTAGACTGCTCCGCACCACTCACCTCATGATCCCAGTATTCTTTATACGAGCTTGTCTATTTCGTTATAATACAAGTTTTATTATGGCACCTTTCAATTCACCTGTGGATGCTACTACATAAAATTTGAGTGGATTCACTGTAATTCTAACTGCAAGGTGGATATGTGTCCAACATAAAGTTGATGGGCAAATTGGAGAGAATATAATGAAACACACCATAGCTGAATGTATATGATATAAAAGTGAGAGTTTTGATAGCTAAACAGAAGAGACCTGCGGTTACTGAGAAAGATGTGTAATGCCGATCAGGGGCAGGCTTTAGTATATAGTTCAGGCTGCCCTAGTATCAGGAAATATGTTGTAGGGAAAACTGTTAATTGAATGTAAAGCTAGTTTGCAGTAGCAAATGTCATACGACTATAGTTTGTGAGACGTTTATCCTGTGATTTCCTTATGTGTCGAGCTTGTCTATAGACGTATAATAGACTGAAGAGACTATAGTTTGGCAGCGCTTGTCACATTTCTACCTGTGGTGACTAATCATAATTGCTGGATTCTAATTTAAACTGCGATAGGTGTTTGTGAATATGATCTATATCAAAAGTGGAATGGCGCGCGAAATTGAGAAATGAAACACCTATCTTAAATGCTATACTGATAATAAAAGTGGAGTTTTGCACTAACAAGGAGGCTCGCTGTAGTGTGCTCTAGAAAGATTTGTACGGATACTAAGTTCAGGCATGATATACAACGCTATTCCAGAGGAAAACTATTGTGTCAATTTGAGTAAAGACTTGATGTTATATGAATGAAAAAGACTATTGCAGTGCATGTTGTCACAGCTCATCTCGTCGTAACAGATCCTTGGTGTGAACTTTATCCAAGTATTTCTTCTAGGAGCTTGTCACTATTGATAGATAATACTCAGATTTATTTTTGGCACCTTTGTCATTTCACCTGTTGGGGACTACCTCATAAATATTCGAGCTGGATGTCTATTTAGTACTTGTGTTGAAGGTTTGGGTCTATATGACAAGAAAAGGTGGAATGGAGCAACAATTGAATAATTAACACCTATCTGAACAATGTTACTACTAGACTAACTAAAAGTTGAGAGTGTTTGCACTTCTAACAAATAGATGCTGCAGTGTTATAGAAAGAGATGTGTAGATCTGATAATGTTGGGCTGCCCAACTATCCAGGAAACTAATTTCAATTAGCAAGAAAACTTTTAATAATAAAGCTTTGCAGTGCGGATGGTATACACTAAGTCTGGTGATCTTCGCTTCCTATGTAATTCGTTATGAGCTGTGTGTGTCTGTATTCGTAATAATCAAGTATTTTTTTGGCACCTTTTTGTGTATATGTCACCTGTGGTGACTAGCAAAATTGCTGGATTGCTAATTTAAAACTGCAAGGTGGATAAATCAACTGAGACAAGGTGGAATGGGCTCGAGAATTGACAAGACTGATACACCCTCGCTCCTACCAGTTACGCTGAAATGTTATATGATAATTGATGAAAGTGGAGTTTTGGCGCTAACAAAGAGACCTGCCGTAATAGAAAAAGATGTGTATCTATAGAGTGTGTCGCAGGGGCCGCCCAAATTATCCAGGATGAATACTCTATCTCAATCTCGGAAAATGTGTTAGTGTAAGTTCTATAAGCTATTGAAGTGCATTTCTGTCATTAAGTCTTCGGCAGCAAACTTTATAGACACATATATGATCTTTATCTAGTGTGCTTGTCTAAGTTCCGCTTACTCAGACACTCTCAAGTGAATTTTTGGGCTGTTGGTTCAATGCCTTCCCCACCTTGTCCTTATTACAACCAGTATAATTTCTTTTAGTTCTAATAAAACATCATTTTATAAATCAATTAAATTTTCATTTTCAGAAAAAATAAAATCAACACCTATAATCACATTTGTACTTAAGAACCAAATAATGTTATTCTAAAAATGTACCCTAACCTAATCGAGTACACACTGAAGAAAATAAACTATAGTTGCTGTTACTCATACATGTGTCGCTCGCCACCTCACCTAATATACTAGAGCTATACGTGTAGTGCATGTTCACTATAACAAATCCACAATGTCTCACACCTCACAAGCTGCCCAGAATGTCTCTATAAAAGAACACTCTCTTAGAAAGATCATAGCAAAACTATCTCACGATTGTTGACACGAGATTGTTGCCACGTTGTCCCTGACAAAGATTGTGAGTGATGTTTGAGTAAAAGATTGAAAAAGAGTCTTGTTATATGAATTCGTCTGACGTGTCGATCTTCTCAAGTGGGTAGTCTTGTCTATTCTGTATAGAAAACTCTAAGTTAGATTTTTGGGTTGAGGTCACCTTGGCAGTCTTAGGTCAATATGGTCATCTCTGGCACCAGATGGAATACCGCTAGATCACACGCTAATGAAGACGCGCTGGATGATCTGCTGCTCTCTCTGTCTGATCTAGTATTCTGCACAGATTAGGTGAGTATATGCATCATAACTCACTCTCAGAGACCCAGTGAGTATATTGTAATGTGTTGAGGTTCTAAGTCCTAACCGAACGTAACTGTGAGAAACACTTAGAATACACCTATCTTGTGTATTTCGATAGCATGTCGATACTGTCGAAATCATATATCTGAAAAGCGTGATCACGAGCCTGCCTCATGCAAATTAATTACAATGCAAAAATCCAGAACACCCCTCCCATAAAGCCATGGTCGTGTATGTCTATGCCCCTATGACGCTACCTTGTGATGCTAATCATACACGACTCTGACACCTGGCTTGTCTCCCCATTATGCAGTTACTGCTCGCAATATAGCAATGTGCGAGACCGTATTCATCACTGGTCATAGTTGCAGTCGGTCCTCTTACCTCCTCACGCTCACGCTAGTCCCATCGCGATCAATCCACCCCTCTCCCTCAGCTGTCCCCCCGGTAGTCACGCCCCTGCGCAGACCGCAAAAGTCACAGAACTATTTCGAAGGAGCTAAAATAAACAGTACGCTGTGGAGATATGTAATGAAAGCCCTTTTCATTGTGCTAGTGCACGCACTCAATATTGTGACTGACTAATGGTCTTGGTGAACTTTATCCAGTAATTTTGTGAGGAGACTACGTGTCGCTGCGATTCGTAGTGAACTCTAGCCAGATTCTTGTTTGTTTGTGCATACCGCAGGATCTGTACTATCTCTTCACTCCTTGTTGTGACTGTACACTCTAATAATTGCCTGTGGATTCTGATGTTGAAACTGCAATAGAGAAGGATATATCAAACTCATATAACAAAGGGACTAGGGCAATAATTGTGAAATATGTAGACACATCTCTTATGTACTGGAAATGTATACTGATGATCATACATAGTGAGAGTTGTTATGCAACCTATCTCAATTGAGACCTTTCAGTACTAGATAAATAGATTTGATAGAAATATAGTCCTCCTAAGTATCATAAGTGTGGGGACTCTGCACAACTATATTAATACCAGAGAGAATATCTCATTGTTGTTCTATTAGTATGAGAAAACTGTTATTGCATTATATCATAGTCTTCTTGTGCAGTGTCTGATTAAGTGTCCCTAGTCTATCTATCAGGTCGTGTGTTAAGTACTCTCTAAGTGTATTCGTTATTTAGAGCATCCTCGCTCACTAATTGTTCGTGTATAAGATGTACAAGATTATGTTGCGCGGCCATCCTTTCAATGTCGCCAGCCTCGATGTGTGATTACACTAAAAGTTAGCTGTAATGTACTGTAATGTATACATGCAATTCGGATGGGAAATATATGATGCAGCTCGCTATAAATGCGTGAAATGGGCTCAAAATGAAATGAAACACCTATTGCATGAACATGTGATCTTTACACTGTAATAATAAGTCGTGAGATTTGAGTTGCAACCTAAACTCGCACAATCTCGCGAAGAGGAGGCCTGCAGTGTTGACTGTGTATAAATAAGCTGTGTTATATCCTCATAAGTATCGGTGCGCAAATACTCCCTATGGAAATATGTTTAGTCACTCTCAAGGTTGAGAATAAACATGTTTCTATAATAAAGCTAGTGCAGATGCATAATGTCAGTGACAACGATAAAGATACTACGTAGGTGTGTGTAACTACATCGTATGTAAAGTGTCTGTTGTATTCTTTGTGATAGAAGACTGTTGTCTAATTCGGTATGTGTAAATTAGTCAGCATATTTGGTTAGGCACCTGTGCTTCTCAGTGTGGCTGTACCTGTGAGAGTGCACGTATCTGATCAATCCATTGTGACGGTGTGTCAGTTATATAAAGTTGTATCACTGCCATAGGTTAGGTCTTATATCAAGAATATAGAGAGCTCAAATGGTGCGCGAAAATTGAAGTCAAAGAATGAGACTATAGCTGTCCTCTCGCTGAAATGGTATATACTGAATGTGTTAAAAGTGGGAGGTTTGATGCACCTAAATAGGGTGCCAGCACGGTTTGATCACCATGTAGAATCCAAGATCGTGCTTACTTACACTAGTTCTGTGGCTGCCCAATGTCATCACGGTAATATGATGATTCATATGGAGTGTGTATAGAGTGAGTATAATCAATGTAAAAGCGATTGCTCTCAGTGCATGATGTTACTAGCATATTGTATAGTCTCTCTTGGTGAAATGTTTAAAGCCTTTCAGGACTTATTTATTGTAGACAGATGTACTATCCTAGTGATTTTGTTATATACTAAGATTTTTGTTGGCACATTTTCCATTGTCACTAAGTGGCTGCTCTGTGTACAGAAAAGTGATTGTCTTGGAGTTCTTAATTTATACTTGTCAGAAGGTGGATATATCGAAGAGAAAAGTGGGAATTGGGACTCAAAATTGAAAATGAACACATATTGAAATGAGACTATGTAATGATAATACAGAAAGTGGAGAGTAGTATGTCGCACATCTAACGAAATAGTACACCTGCAGGATACTAGTGGATAATCAAGATGTGTATCCTGAATAAGTTCATGATCTGGCCCTCATATTGAACCAGGCAAAATATTTCAATAGAAATAGACTGATAAATACTTGATAAGTAAGAGCCTATTGCAGTGATAGCAAATGTACTACACTAAAGAGGTCTGTTGGTCAAGACTGCCTTTATCCAGTAGGTTCATTATAGAGCTTGTCTATCTCTCTCGTAGATAATACAAGATACTGTAATTTTGACCGTGTTTCAAGTTCTCACTCTACAGGTGTTTGGTCTAGACTAACTCTCCAGATATTGTGGTGAATGATCGTATGTTTAACTGCAACCGTGTGAGATATACTCACAGAAATAGGTGTGTATGGGCAAAAATTAGATAAAATGAATGTCATATAAAGTGAAAATGGTGTTACGCTTGATAATATAGATGATAAAGTGGTAGTGCTAGTTGTAGTCTAACCACTAATCTAGAGAGACTCTGCATGTGTTACTGTGTCAGATTGATAAGATGTGTATCCTATAAGTAGTCAGGCTGTATAACCTCCTCAAGTAGTGAGAGATATATGTGTTGTGATTGTACAATAGCGGTCTAATGAACTTAGTTCTATATATATAGTGTGTAGATAAGGGTCTCTCTTAGGCTTGTTGTGATCCTTAATGTCGCGCACTACCACTTATGTATCTTGTGGGTGTGTATACTTTAGCTCAGTAATTCATTTCAAATGCAGTCTCCGTGTTCGGCACTGATAGTCTACGCTACTAGTATCTGTATCATATAGAAGTATTTATTGGCACATATAAAGTTCGCTAGGCGACTCCTGTGTCAGTACTATCTGTCAATAGTTGATGCGATGCGTAACACTGTGTTGTTACTCATGGCAAGGTGTTTGGCGTGATATGGTTATACCTATCAGAGCAAGACTAATGCTGTGAAATGTGTGGACTCTCTGATAAGATGACATCGCACGAAAATGAATCGCGCTCATCTAGTAGTATGTAGTTTTGTGTTTACAGGCAGTGAAGTGTGTAATTATAGTGCCGCTGCGCTGTTTGTCGAGTGCGGGTACAAGGAGAGGAAGGTGCTCCAGGTACTAGAAAAAGATGTGTATTCCTACCCCGCCATCTCGCGCCTCAGGCAGCCGATCTCTGATACGCCCTTCAGCGTCACGCTCTCTCCGTCACTTTCAATAGAAAAACTCCGTCGCCACCCCATAATAAAGCTATTGCAGTGCAATGTCTAAACTAAGTCTTGGTGAACTTTATCCAGTATTCTATAGAGCTTGTATATTCGTATAATACTAAGTTATTTTTGGCACTTTCAATCACCTGTGGTGACTTCTTAATTGCTGGAGTCTAATTCTAACTGAAGGTGATATTTATCAACAAAGTGGAATGGGCAAAATTGAAAATTGAACACCTATCTGAAATGTATACTGATATAATAAAAGTGGAGTTTTGCACCTAATTAAGAGACCTGCAGGTTTAGACAAGATGTGTAATCTATAAGTTCAGGCTGCCCAATATCCAGGAAATATTTAAATAGAAAAACTGTTAATAATAAAGCTATTGCACAGTGCAATGTCCACACTAAGTCTTGAGTGAACTTTATCCAGTATTCTTTATAGAGCTTGTCTATTCGTATAAAAAAAATATTTTTGGCACCTTTTCAATTACCTGTGGTGACTACAAAATTGCTGGATTATTAATTGAACTGCAATGGTGGATATATCAAGAAAAGTTGGAATGGGCAAAATGAAAATGAACACCTATCTTAAATGTAACTGATAATAAAAGTGGAGTTTTGCACCTAACAAAGAGACTGCAGATTTTTATTTTATTAAAACTAGAAAAGATAGACCATGTCGCGTCTCCCCGCACACTGCAGTACTTCGAGATCCACTCCACGGACTACCAATATCCAGGACTACTTAATGACGATGTCACTATCATAGAAAAATGTTAAATAATAAAGCTATTGCAGTGCAATGTCTACACTAAGTCTTGGGTGAACTTTATCAGTATTTCTTTATAGAGCTTGGTCTATTCGTATAATACAAGATTTTTTTGGCACTTTCAATTCACCTGTGGTGACTAGCAGTAACTAACTCAGGAAAATTGCTGGATTCTATTTAAACTGCAAGGTGGAATATCAAACAAAAGTGTAATGGGCAAAATTGAAAATGAACACCTATCTGAAATGTATTTAAAACTGATAATAAAAGTGGAGTTTATTGCCCTAACAAAGAGACCTGCAGTTACTAGGAAAAAGAATAGTGTGTCCTATAAGTTACAGGATAGGCCCACTTAGTCCAGGAATAATGTGCAATAGAAACTCGTTTGTTGTGTGTTGTAATGCTCTTGTGCGCAGTGCAATTGTCATCGTAAGTACTTGGGTGAACTATATCAGCTTTGTTCTTTATAGAGTTGTTCTATTCTGCTTCTAATACAGTTTATTCTTTGGCAGGCTTTCAATTGCTCCTCCATATTCGAGAGTGTGCGTCGACCTCTACATACATATCCACATCTCATTGGCCGCCCAGAGGATCTAATTTAACTGTCAAGGTGGATATATGCAACTATAAAGTTGGAAGGGTCAAAAAGATTGAAAGAAGATATACCCTATCTTACTCATGTATATAATGAAGTAAGTAAAAAGCGAGGAGTTGTTGCACTAAGCAAAAGAGACTGTAGTTACTAGGAAAAAGAGATTTGTATCCTATAAGTCAGGCTGCCGCAATATCCAGCGAAGAAGATTTCTATAGGAAGAAACTGAGTAATGTAATACAAGTCTCGTTGCAGTGCCACTAATGTTCTACTTTAAGTTTTGGCCTCGAACTTTATCCAGTGCTCGTTCTTTATAGAGCTAGTTCTATTCGTATGAGATAGCAAGTTATTTTTGGCAACCTTGTTGCGAATTGCACCTGTGGTGACTGACAGATAAATTGAGGATGTTCAGTAGTGATTTAAGTCTGACATGATGCGCTTGGATATAGTGCAGAAAACGCGGGAAATGGGCAAAATTGAGAAAATGAACACCTTTCTGGTACTGATAGGAGAATATATATGAAATCTGATAATGCAAATAAGGAGGAGTTTTGATACCTATAAAAAGAGATCCGTGCGGATTATAGAAAAGTGTGTTCTATAATTTCAGGTGCAGCGTGTATCCAGGAAATCGCTATTTGACAATGTAGAAGAACTGTTAATATAAGCTATTGCGAGATGCAATTTTCGTACCATTAAAGTCTTGAGTTGTAACTTTGTCCAGTTTCTATATAGAGCTGAGTGACTAGAGTTCGTATAATTACAGAGTTATTTTAGAGGACCTTAGCAATTTCACCTGTGGGGACTACAAAATTGCTGGATATGTTCTAATTTAACCTGCAAGGTGGATTAGTATCAAGAAAAGTGGAGAGGGTCAAAAGATATTGAACGGTGGAAACACACTCCTATTGTAAGATGTCATTCTCATTCACATGTATAATGAAGTAAGTGGAGTTTTGTGTCACGCTCAAGAATGAGCACCCTCGGCTATTGATAAGTGAAGGAAGGAATGTGTATGCCTAAAGTTCTGTGTGCCTGATCAATTGGATTCCTAGGAAATATTTCATAGAAAACTGTTGTGTATAATAGAGCTATTGCAGTGCAATGTCTACTACACTGTGTGATAGAAACGTGTCTTATGGTGGATATCTTTTGACGCCATGTTATTCTTTATAGAGTCTTGTCTATTCGTTATAATACAAGCAGAGAGTTTTTGTTGGCAACTTTAGCCAATTTCAGCTGTGGTGATCATGACAGAAAGTTCGCGGGGATTGTCTAATATGTTGTTAATTGTGCAATGGGTGTGAGATATTATCTCAGGAACTCGCTCTGCGCGAATGGAGACAAACATTGACAAATTGAACACCTGATCTGAATGATATACTGATCCACACTATCAATAATGTGAATTATAGTGTGTGCACCTTTAACAAAGAGACTGCAGTTACTAGAAAAGATGGTTATTCCTATAAGCTTTCAGGCTGCGCGCAGTATATATAGGATGAATTATTGAGTCAACGCAGAGTAAGAATGTTAATAATCAAACAGCTATTGCAGTGCAATGTCACGCACCTATAGTCTTGGTGAACTTTGCTACGCTCCAGTATTACTGTTATAGAGCTTGTCTATTCGGAATAATACAAGAGTATTAGTTTAGGCACACTCCTTTCAGAATGTCACCTGCGCGTGTGACTAATGATAAAAATTGGTGTGGATTCTAATTTAGCGATGCAAGGTGAGAGTTATTTCAAGGAAGAAAAGGTGAGAGAATGGGCAAAAGTTGAAAATGTAACTACGCTATCATGAGATAGTTATAACAAGATAATAAAAGTGAGCGTTGTGTGCAGACTCTAAACAAAGAGATCATGCAGTTGTAGGAAATAGATGTGAGTATATCCGATGAAGTTCAGCGCCTGCCCCAAATATCCAGGGAACGTATATTCAATAGAAAACTGTTAATAATAGAGCTCTCTTGCAGTGCAATGTCTACACTAGTCTTGGTGAAACTTTATCCAGTATTCTTTATAGAGCTTGTGTTTAGTTTCGTATAAACACAAGATTATTTGTGTCTCGGCTGACACTTTCACTCTTCACCTAGTTGGTGACTACACAAAACTTGCTGGTATCTCAGTCATTAATGTATAACGTGGCGAGGTAGGTGTAACTTGTTCAACAAAGAGTGGAGATGGGGCATAAGTTGATGTTGGAAACTAAGTTATGAAACATCGCGGTTCATATGTATACTCTGTATTGTTGACTGAAGAATATTAAATAGTAGTGAGTTTTGTTGTGACCATACCTGAGCGTAAATGAGAGCCTTGGTCATGCTGTATATAGTAGAAAAGATAGAGTAGTCCTATAGGCGCGTGTACGTGCGGGTCGCCCAAATATCCAGGATCAAACAATGCAGCGTATTAGTCAAGTAGAAAATACTGTTAATAATAAAGCTATTGCAGTGCAATGGCTGTACAGATAGAAAGTCCTTGGTGAACTTCTCATCCAGTATGCTTTATATGAGCTTGTCTATTCGTATAATACAAAGATATTTTTGGCACCTTCAATTCACCTGTGGTGACTACTAGAGAAAAAAATTGCTGGATTTCTAATTTTAACTGCAAGGTGGGTATATCAAGAAGTGGAATGAGGCAAGAAAGTTGAATATGAACACCTATATTCTTAAGATGTATACAGAGATAATATGAAAAGTGGGAGTTTGCACCTAAACAAAGAGACCTGCAGTTACTAGAACAAAGAGATGTGATTCCTATATAAGGTTCAGGCTGCCATATCCAGGACTCTCTATTTCATAGAAAAAATGGTTAATAATTAAATCTATTGCAGTGCAATGTTCTACACTAAGTCTTGGTGTAAATCTTTATCCAGTATTTTGCTATTAGAGAGTCGTGCGCCAGATTACGTATAATACATAAGATTATTTTGTGCACCTTTCTCAATATTCCACCTGTAGAGGTAGATACTAAAAAATTGCTGGAATATCTAAGTGCTAGAGAAAGCAAGGTGGATATTTCCAAGAAAAGTGTGTGTGAATGGTCATAAAGATAGAGTAAACTCGCGCAAACACTATCTTAAATGTATACCTGATAATAAAAGTGGAGTTTGCACCTAACAAAGAGACATGCAGTTACTAGAAAAAGATGTGTTCTATAAGTTCAGGCAGCCCAATTCCGGACTCATATTTCAACGTAGTGAAACTGCGCTAGTATAATAAAAGCACGCTATGATACGCAGTGCTATATATGTGCTCTCACTTATAGGCTTGGTGAAACTGTTTAATTCCAGTAAGTGTCAGTTATTAGTGACGAGCTTGTCATATATCAGTATGAGCTCAGTCTCCAGAAGATATTTTTTGGCACCTTTTCGTAGACATAGTTCACCTCGTGGGCGAAGTATACAAAAAATTGCTGGATTGTGCTAATATGTTAAGTGTGCGAAGGGTGGGTATATCAAAGAAAGAGAGTGGACATGGGCATGTAATTGAAAATTGAACAGACCTATATGGAAGGTTGATACTGCTAATAAAAGTGGGAGTGTTGCACGCTAACCAAAGAGACAGTGCGAGTTGCAGCTAGAAAAGATGTGTATCCTATGTAAGTCTCAGGTCTGCCACCAATATCCAGAAAATATTTCAATAGAGAAACGTTGTTATTATATACTTCGCACTATTGCAGTGCAAGAGAGAGATTCCGACTCAGTCAGATGGTGAGAACATTAATACAGGGTGTTGTGTTCTGTTATAGAGCTTGTCTGATTCGTATAATACAAGATTTATTTGGCACCTTTCAATTCACCTGTGGTGAAGTACAAATGTGTTGCTGGATTCTAATGCTCTAACTGTTGCAAAGCGTGGATGTATTTCAAACAAGAAAGATGGGTGTGGAGGCAAATTAGAAAATAGAACAACATGTGTTCTAGAAAAAGGTTATAACTGATAATATAAAGTGGAGTATTTGCGACCTAAGACAAAGAGACCTGCAGTTTACTAGATAATCAGATGGAGTAGATCCCTATAAGAGAATCAACGGAGATGGCCTCACATTGAATCCATGAAATTAGTTGATCAATTGTTAAGAAATATAACTGTATAAATAAATTCCAAGCGATTGCAGAGAGTAAACACGCGTCTACCTAAGAGGGTGTATCAGATCCCTGACTACAAGGTGTCTACCAATGAAATTCAACGCATACATCGTATACGTTATCTTCTCCTCGCACCCTCGCAATTCATGAAGTTATTTGTTAGTTTAGGGGTTAGTATAAGTCCACACATACCATGTGTGGTGACTGGGAGTTCAATCCGCCGGTTTTGGGGAACCTTATGTATAGTTTTTTATACCAATTTATCCATACCTAATTCACTTTCTATGAGTCTTTTATACACGGTTATTAACAAAAGGCTTGCTGCTTCGTCCATCCGCTCTTGGTGAGTTTGATCCAGGTGTTCTTTATAGATGGCTTGTCTATTTCGTATACACAGTGATGAGTTTTTGGGCAGGACTTTCAATTTCACCTGTGGTGACTACAAATTTGCTGGAGTGTGTATAATTTAAGAACTCAAGGTTGGATATATAAGTATCAAAAGTGGTATGGGGACAAGAAATTTGAGAATGAACACCTTATCTTAATGTTTATGATGTATAAGAAAGTGGAGTTTTGAGACCTAGACCAAAGATGAGCCTGTAAGTAGCCTAGAAAGATTTGTATTCCTGTTTAAAGTTCAGGCTGCTCAATATCCAGGAGAATATTATCAATAAGAGAAAGAACTGTTAAATAATGAAGTGGCTATGTTGTAGTTGTGCAATTTCTACAATTGAAGTTCTTGGTGAAAATTTATCCTGTTATTCTTTATAGAGCTTGTCTATTGTTCAGTATAATACAAGATATGTTTTGCGAACTTTCAATTGTCACTGTGGTACTACAAAATTGTCTGGATTCTAAGAATTTAACTGCAAGTGGTATTTATCAAGAAAAGAGTGGAATGGGCAAAATTGTAAAGATGAAACACCACTATTGAAAGCGTATCATCTGGATAATAAAAAGTGGAGTTTGCTACCGCTAACAAAGAGACCTGACAAGATTATTCTAGAAAAGTTGTGTATACTATAATGTGTGTCAGGAACTTGCCCGATTATCCAGGAAATGATTTGTCAATAGAAAAATCTGTTTAATTTATAAGCGTAATCTTTCTTTTTTTTTGTAGTGTTTTTTTTTTGTTTTTTTTTTTTGTTGTTGGGTTTTGCAGGATGCAATGTCTAACTATAGTCTTGGATCGAAACTTTATCTAGTATTCTTTATAGAGGCTTGTCATTCGTATAATACAAGAGTTTTTGGCGTAGCCTTTAACTTTCGACCTGTTGTGTGACTATCGTCACCTCATTGTGTTGGTATTCAGTTATTTAACTGCAAGGTGGATATATCAAACAAAAGTGGAATGGGCAGAAATGTGAAGATCGCACACCCTATGAGCGGAGAATGTTACTTATAATAAAAGGGAAGTTTTGCGACACAACTAACTACAGAGAGACCTTGCTGAGTTGTACTAGGAACTCTGAGTGTGTGTATTATATAAGTTCAGGGTGCCCATTTATCCAGAGATTATATTTATCAATAGAAAAAAACTTCGCTGTGTTTGAGAAAGAAAGTAAAGCTATTTTGCATGTGGCGCAATGTCTATACTAGAAGTCTGGTGAGTGTTTTATCCACAGTAGCTCTTCTATGAGTAGCTTGGTTCTTTTCGGTATATACAAAGATATTGTTTTGGCAACTTTCAATTCACTGTGGGTGAATTGAAAGAATGTCTGGTATTCTTAATTTAACTGCAGGTGGAATGTAATCTTCAAGAAACAGTTGGAATGGGCAAAATTGATGAAAATGAACATACCTATCTGAAATGTAAGTGCTGATAATAAAAGTGGAGTGTTGCCACTCCTAAGCAAAGAGATCTGCAGTTACTAGGAACAAGAAGTGTATCCTATAAGTTCCGGTGCCCAATATCCAGGAAAATATTTCAATAGAAAAATCGTTAGATAATAAAGCTATGTGCAGTGCAATGTCTACACGGTAAGTCTTGGTGCTCACTTTGTGATCCAGTATTCTTTATAGAGCTTGTCGTATTCGTTATAATACAAGATATTGTTGGGCAACCTTTCAATTCACCTGTGGTGACTTACATAATTGGTGGTGTTCTAATTTAACATGCAAGGTGGAATATATAAAGAAAAGTGACACTCGCTCAACGATAATTGAAAATATGATACACCTATCTGAAATGTATACTGATAATAAAATGTGACTGTTTGTGCAGACCTAACAATCTAGAGAAACCTGCTAATGTTACTAGAGAGAAAGATGGAGTATTCCTATAAGTTCAGGGACTGCCCAATATCCAGTGGAAATATTTCTCATAATAGAGAAATCTGTTAATAAATAAGAAGCTATTGCAGTAGCAAATCGTCTAACTACTAGTCTTGGTCGCTCTTTATCCGTGTATTCTTTAAGTAGAGCTGTGTCTATGTTAGGTTGTATAATACGCAAGATTTTTTTGGAGTCTTTCAATTCTACTGTTGAGTAGACAGACTAGATGTGAAGTGGCTTTGTGTTTGTACACTACTTTTACTGCTATAGCGGTGATGATTATGTATGTCTAGAGACTAATAAGACGCTGTAATGGGCACTAAATGTTGTTAAGAATGTAAGCTCCTGTATTCTGATCAAATTGTTAGATTGATAAATAGAGAGTGGAGTTTCTGCACCTGTGTACTGAAGTGACCTAGCTGTTGGATTTAGAAATGAGCGCGTACTTCGTTGTATAAGTTCAGGCTAGCCCGCAATATCCATGGAAATTAGTATTCACATATGAAAACTGATTAATAAATAAAGCTAATTGGCAGTGCAATGTCGGAACACCTAAGTCTTGGTGAGAACACTTTATCAGGTTTCTTTAGTGAGAGCTTGTGTCTATTTAGTATAAATACAAGATATGTATTTGTGTAACCTTCTATTAACTGTGCGTGGCTACTATACAAAATTAGATGGATTGTCTAATTTCTAACTGCACGGTGCGGTCTCTCATATGTCAGGAAAAGGTGGAAAGGGAGCAAATTGAAAATCGAAAACCAAACTCTGCAAATGTGTTCTTATGCGATGCTCAGTGAAGAAGAATCGTGGAGTATCCTCGACTCCCTATAACATAAGTCAGCTGGAATGTCGTTGAATTCCAGGAACATGTCGAGACTGAGACGCTATCGCCTATATGGTTGTGCAGGCTTGTCCCACTATAGTGAATCCAGGAGTAAACTATGCGTGTTGTTAGCGCTATGCTCAACTGATTTGAATAATAGGCTATTGCAGTGCAATTGTCTACAATAGTCACTTGGTGAAGCGGCTTTATCCAGTATTCTTCTATAGAGCCTTGACTATCTGTAGTAAATACAGTAGATATTATCTGGCACACTTTCATATTCACCGTGTGGTGACTACAAAGAATTGCGAGATATTGACGCAAACTGTATATAACGATGTCACTAAAGGTTGGATATAGTGTGAAGAGACAAAAGTGGGAATGTGGGCGAAACTTGATAACAACGCGAATAAAACGATCTGGTACTATCGCTGTAATTATGTGTGTAACTAGAAAAGTGTGAGTTTTTTGCACAACATAGTGCAAAAGAGTACTGTCGCTAGCTTGCTAGATTACATAAGCTTGTGTGTATATATACCTTATACAGTGTCAGTGTGGTCCAATATCCGGAAATTCTGTCCCAGAATGCCTGAAAAATTCGTGCTCTGATCATGAGATTTAAGTGACATGATAGTATCGTGCGTGTATCGTCCAGTACACGTAAGCTGTCTTTGGCGTGATAAGCTTTGATCGAAGTATTCGTTTGAACGCTAGAGCTTCTGTATTGGATTAGCGTAGATAATACGAGTGTTATATTTTTGTGTGACGTTTTCGCAATTCAGGCTGTGGTGCACTATGTGAAGTAATACTTGCTGGTATTCTGAGTTTTAACTGCAAGGGTGGATATGTTATCAACAACAAAAGATGGGAATGGGCAAAACTGTTGATGATACTATAGATACTACCATATTAAATGTGTATGCATCTGTAATTAGATAGAGACGTGCTGGAGTTCGCTGGCTCACCTAACGTTATATAATGAGTACCATGTAAGTTACCTAGACGAAAGATATTGTGACTCACATCTATAAGTTCAGGCATGCCCATAGTTATCCAGTGCGATAATATTTCAATAGAAAACTGTTAATATAAAGCTATTGCAGTGCAAAGTGTGATATAATTATGAGTTTGTTCGGTGGATCTAATCCTTCTACTCACCAGTATTTCGTTTACTAGTTGCGTGTAATCTTGCTAATAATACACAAGATACTGTTTTGCGACCACTTTCAATTCACACTGTGGTGGACTACAAAAATTGTCTGCGATTCTAGATCTTATATATCGCATGAGGTGGATTTCTGTATGAAAAGTGGAATAGGGCAATAATTGAAAATGAACACCTATTCCGCGCTCTATCGTAAAAATGAATTGAATTCTCTAAGTGGAGTTTGCATACCTATACATGAAATACGAGACCTGCAAGTTACATAGAGTAAGACAGAATGTGGTCTATAGGTTCCAAGAGTCTGCTGCCCAATATATACACTAGGGATGAATATTTCAATAGACTAAACTGTTTATCTCTAATAAAGCACTATTGCCAGTGCAATTTATCCGCTCAATTATAGTCTTGGTGATACTTTAGTTCCAGCGCTAGTCTTTATAGCAGCTTGCTCTATTCGTATAGTGTTGCTCAAAGATGAGTTTTTGGCACCTGCAATTCACCTGTGGTGACCTGTACAGAAATTGCTGGATCGTCTAATTTAACTGACAAAGCGTGGATATATCCAAGAAAAGTGGAATGGGCAAAATTGAAATGAACACCTATCTGAAATGTATACTGATAAAAAGTGGAGTTTTGCACCTAACAAAGAGACCTGCAGTTACTAGGAAAAGGGTGTGTATCCTATAAGTTCAGGCTGCCCAATATCCAGGAAATATTTCAATAGAAAACTGTTAATAATAAAGCTATTGCAGTGCAATGTCCCACATAAGTCTTGGTGAACTTTATCCAGTATTCTTTATAGAGCTTGTCTATTCGTATAATAACAAGATATTTTTGGCACCTTTCAATTCACCTGTGGTGACTACAAAATTGTGGATTCTAAAATTTAACTGCAAGGTGGATATATCAACAAAAGTGGAATGGGCAAAATTGAAAATGAAAAACCTATTGAAATGTATACTGATTTAAAAAAAGTGGAGTTTTTGCACCTAACAAAGGAGACCTGCAGTTACTAGAAAAAGATGTGTATCCTATAAGTTCAGGCTGCCCAATATCCAGGAAATATTT
>JAODAL010009384.1:0-111160 GCA_025379985.1 Phyllomedusa bahiana
TCCCATTGTCCCACTCTGGGGCTTTTTCTGTTTTTGCCCCCCCAGAATGTCATTGGCCACTTTCTGACCCTGCTGCTCTGTGGTGTGCGTGACCTAACATGTGTCATTGTGCCACTGTTGCCCTTTTGTCTGCTACCGTAAACCTCCACACTGTGTCTTTGCCACTCTTGGCGCTCCTGTTTTTGCCCCCCCAGAATGTCATTGTGCCACTCTTGCCTCATGTTTTTTGGGGTCCCCCCGTCCCTCCACACTCTGTCACTGATTTTGCCCCCTGACCCCTCAGCTTGTTTTTTTCCAGCTGTCCTCCCATGATTTATCAGGCTCATTCCCCCTTCAGTTTTTTAATTTTCCCTTTTAAATCCCCGGGGGAAATTTTATAGTAACGTTCTAAAGAGGGCGGAGTCTCTGCGTGTTACTAAAACAAAACATTGTATGAAGACCAAAACCAAGCCCCTTGCATATTTGCTGGCAAAACTTTACGCACCCTGCAGGCTTGTGCGCCTGGAAATAGCTGTTTTTTAACGTGATTCGTTCCAAAGAATTCGGACGAAATGAATTTTGTGGGGAAAATTTTGGGCGAAGTGACCGAATCGATTTTTGAGAAATTGCCCATCCAGTCAGGACCTGTCCTCAACCCCCCTCTTTTCCTTTTCAGTTCCCCAGCCAGAGACTACTATGTGGTCTGGGCTCAGCGCCATATACAGCGGGACAAAACTCTTTGAGGACAGTAGCGCTACTTTGGGAGCAAAGACGTGGGACAGACATGCTTCTTTTCGTAGGTGGGCAAATAGTAATTGGAGAGTGGCCGGGAGGTTATGTTGCGAGCGGTTTAACTCGCACCCGAGACCAAATTTAGAAGGAAACGTGACGGGAAAAAAAATAATCGATGACGATGTAGCTGATCGCACTTAGGAAAACCCGGGGGAAGCAAGGGCTTTATCATTATCGTCGGGAGAAGAGTGTGGAAGCTTGCACACCAGGCGGGGCGCACCCAAACAAGTGGGGGTGTGTGGGGGGAGTCAGGGGTGGCAGCGTGTGAGGTCGGGAGAAAAGGCCAGTGGAACCACCCCCCCGTGTCAAACATATGCAGGTCCCAAAAACAGGGGGCCGGGGAGAAACATTCTCGTGTGGTGTTTCAGGGTGACGGTTCTGTATAATCTGTGAAAATTTCTGTGTGGTGTAAAAGGAGTGCGCTTTTGAGTTTGTAAGTCTTGGCCCTCGCTTGGTTCTTTCCGTTCCCGCTGATTTTATTTGTCGGTGCGTTCCCATTCGTTTTTGGTCGTTTTGACCCGTAATGCCCAGGAGGGGTTTTGGGAAGCGATTCAAAGACGGCGGCTGTCTTCTGGTTCAAAATAAAACACAGCATTGTTTCAATCCCAAAACCCCACGCCCCCTATGCATATTGAGCATGGCACAATTCTACAAACTTAAGGTCTCCACGCCAGGAATAGCTTTTTTTTAAGCTATTTCCCGCAAATAATTTGGGGTCGAAACTTTTTTTTCCCGAAAATTGGCGAATTGGTAATCGAATTTTTGAAAATTTTTACTCACTCTAATTATAATGTTAATAATAAAAATGTACTATAGGATTTTATATGCATTAGCTTGGGGTCAGGTCTCTCTTGAGAAAATTATGTTTTGACGCAAAGCCCCAAGATCTCAATCCGTTCAGGATAGGGGAAAGAATTATTTGGGCATTTTATACAAGCCTAGTTTTTGTGACCTTTCTGGTTTTTTTAATCCCTGGAGCTTCATGCACCCCGATTGGTAATAATACATGACCCAGGTTTCAAAATGGATCAGTGGTGACATTTTCTTTCTATTTGATACATTTCAGGTAGGCTACTTGTAGTTTTTAGGAAATTGGAAATGATTAACTTCCTCCCTAATTGAACCTCCTCTCCCGCATTTTCATTGTTGCACCCGTTCTCTTGACTGTGCTTCCCCTCAAACAGATGAATTTCCCAAAATTTTTTTGTTTTAAAAGTGCCCTGATTTCTCCACCCTCAAAATTCCATCGGGACGATGTGTATTTTTCCCTGAGAACGACAGAAACCATGGTGAAAAATACTTTGTCCCTACCTGCACCCTCTTATTGTATATTAGTCGTTAAAGATTTTTTTAAATTTTGGTCCCAAAACTTTGCTAAAATAAAGAGATCTTTTTTAACCCACCGCCCCTTTTTGCCTCAAGTGGATGTTAAATCCCCTTTGTTTGTTGGATCTTTTCTCCATTTTTTTGTGCATCCTCCTTGTTAAGAGATGTTCATTTGCACTCATTTGCCCCCCTTGGAGAGATTTTCCCCTTTCTGCCCCCACTCATTGCCTCCGTCTCAGCCAAGCCAGCTTTGGGCTCTGCTCTTTTAATGATGGGGGAAAAAAACCCCAAAACGGCTGCCCTTACACAGGGGGTGAGGGCTGGTTGGCAAAATTACCCCTTTTTGGTTTCCAAAAGCCCCAGTGGGTAAAAAGGAAAATTTGGGGAAATTTGGGTTACATCCAACGGGAGGGGCTTGGCTTCTAAGCCCCTTTTCCCCTTTTAATCCCTTGTGATAAATTCATTTGCACCAGTGAGTGATTTTTATTTTTTTTTGTTTGATTTATGTGTGGTTTATAGAATCAATTTTATTTGAAGTTTGTTTTGTATTTTACTCTGTTGGGGAAAGTTTCATTAAAGGGGTTTTGGTTAACTATTTGATTCTTCTTACCTCAGCAGCCTTTCGGAGAGATCAAAAAAGGTTGTAGCTTTTAGGCCCTGGGGGGGAATGCAGCCCATACAAGAGGGGGATATCTAGGTTTTGGTTTGGAATGTTAAATGGAAAAATATTTTTAAAGGGGAATTATTTTTGCAAGATTTTTAAAAACTTTAAAAAGCGGGGCCTTTCCTTGTGGGAAGACAACCCCTTTTAAAAGGGAAACTTCTCCCACTGAAAAACATTTTTTAAATTTATTTGCAGGATAGAGGGATCAATGTATGATCCCTTGGAGTTAAACCCCGGGATCGCCTATTGATCACTATAACGGGGCCCCCAAGCTGAAGGGGAGTGGTGGTCACCCCTGTCGCTGGGGCCCCTTTTTTACTGTTGTGGTTCGCCCCAAAAAACAATAAATGGAGGGAAATTTCCAAAAGTTTTAACTCCCACCCCCTTTAAACCCCCCTTTCCCACGCCCTTTGGGAAAGTATGAAAAACGTCCGGGGCGTTTGGGGGTTCCGCCCTGGACGCAGGCTGGGAAATGGGCCGCCGGGGGGACCGGGGAACCCCCCGGTGGGCCCCCCCCCAACGACCCCGTGGGGCCCCCGGGAAAGGAAAGTCCCCGTGCTCCCGGGGCCCCCGTCCCGCGCATCGGTCTTGCCCCCGGGGAAACCCGCGTCACGAAGCCCAGGGGACCGGCCCGGGGGAATTTGGGGGAAATAAGGGCCCCGATCCCGGGGTTTTAGCGGTGTCGCGGGGGGGCACAGCCCACTACCCGCTGCCCCTCCGTGCTTCCCTGGCCGGTGAGGGGACGTGGCCTGCAGCCTGCCGAGCCCCCGGCCCCTATGCTGAGAAAGGGCGGGCGGGTTTTTCAAATCCCCCGCGCGCCTATGCAGGGCGGCGGGGCCCGGGCCCGGCAGAAACGGAGGGGGCCCAGGGCGGAAAGCCCGGAGCCGGGGTAAGTGGCTGTTTTTTTTTTTTTTTTTAAACTCCCTTTGGGGAAACCCTGGCTCCCTATAGGGGCCGGGCCCTAACAAAGGGGGGGGCCCTGGCTAACAAAGGGGGGCCCTGGCAAAATTAGGGGGGCCCTGGCTATAAAAAGGGGGCCCCTGGTATCAAAAGGGGGCCCTGGCTACCTAAAGGGGGGGCCTGGCTCTTTAAAGGGGGCCCCTGGCAAAATTTTTGGGGGGCCCTGGTACAAAAAGGGGGGGTCCATAAAAACTATGGGGGCCCGGCTAAAAGGGGGGGGCCCCTGGCTAACAAAGGGGGCAATGGTTTTAACAAAGGGGGGGCCTGGCTAAAATAGGGGGGCCCTGGCTAAAAAAAAGGGGGGGGGCCTGGCTTTTAAAAGGGGGCCCCTGGCTTTTTAAAAAAGGGGCCCCCTGGTTTAAACAAAGGAAGGGCCCTGGTAAACAAAAAGGGGGGGCCCGGGAAAATACAAAAGGGGCCCTGGCAAACCAAAGGGGGCCCCCCCTGGTTTAAAAAAAAGGGCGGGCCCGGGTAACAAAGGGGGGCCCTGGAAACTTTGGGGGGCCATGGCTAACAAAGGGGGGGCCCTTTGGCACAAAAGGGGGCCCCCTGGCTTTTAAAAGGGGCCTTTGGTATCTAAAGGGGCCCGGGGTAAAAAAGGGGGGGCCCTGGTTTAAATTTTAAATTTGGGGGCTGGCAAACCCAAAAGGGGGGAAACCTGGCTAATTTAAGGGGGGCCCTGGCTAACAAAGGGGGCCCGGGGTACAAAAAGGGGGGGCCCCCCCCCCCCCCCCCCTGGCTCCCCCTTTAAAGGGGGCCCCTGACTAACTATGGGGGCCCGGTACATAAAGGGGGCCCCCTGATTTAATAGGGGGGCCCCTTTAAAATTTAAGGGGGCCCTGGTAAAAAAAGGGGGCCCTGGTACAAAAAGGGGGCCCCTGGCTACAAAAAAGGGGGGGCCCTGGAAACATAAAGGGGGACCCTGGCTATCTAAAAGGGGCCCTGTTTCCCTGCACACAAAGGGGGCCCCCTAAATTTGCCTGTATACTCCCTTTAAAAGAGCCCCCCAAATTTGCCTGTTTTACTACCTAAAGGAGACCCCAAAACTGGTGATACTCCCTAAAGGGGGGCCCCAATGCCTGTAAAATACAAAAGGGGACCCTAATGCCTTTATATTTACCTAAAGGGGGTCCCCTAACTGCTTAAAAGCCTTTTTTAAAGGGGCCCCTAACTCCCTTCCAGTTTCCCCTAAACGGGGGGGAAAAAACCTCCCTTTACACCCAAAACTAAACGGGATCACCAACCCCTACCTACAGTATCAAAAATGGGGTCCCCCAACCTAACTTTTGCCTATAACTTCCCAAACTGGGGCCGGGCATCTCCGGGGGGGCTTTTTAAACCCTACCCCCCCGTGGTATTTCCCCACCAACTCCCTGGGCCCGGGCTTCCAATTTAAATCCAGCGGGGGGCCCCCCCCCCCCTACCAAAAAGGGGGCCCCTATCTAGTTACTGGGGCCTTGCCTATTTCCCTACCCGGGTAGGGTTTTGCAAAATTCCCGGGTTTAATTAATTAAAGAGGGAAGCAGCCCGGGGGGGTTAGTCCTCCCCCCCACCCCAACCCCCAGGATATAGGCCTCAAAGGGTATGGCTTGTACCTGTTTTTTCCCCCCTGGGCAGTTTGTAAAAGGAGGTGGGAATGGGAAAAGATGCTAGAAAATTGGGATTCTAAGTTATTTGGTTTTAATTTTGCAGGGATGAGTTGGGGGCCGGGAAAGTCTCAGGGCCCGGTGTGGAACGGTTGCAGAAGAAAGGGAAATTTAAGAGAGACTCATAAGAAAAGGGAGAACGACTCTTTCAGATATGATATTCCGGTGAGTCCTGATTTAAGGGGTTTTTTTTTTTTCTATATTAGTTAAAACCGGCTGTATTCTTTTTTCAAAAAAATGTGATGTGACCTGGCTGGTGTCTGCCCCTCTATTTGGTCCCCTATATGGCGGTGTTGTGGGTTATATTGGCTTAGTATATTTGGGCCAGTGTACTTTGCCGGGTAATGTGTCCCTGATTGTAAGACTGGGGGAAAAATTTGACCCTGTGTTTGGAGTTCCCCCTTTTTCCCTTTCTTGTGGTTTTTATTTTAAAAGGTGGTGAGGTGGGGTGGGGGGGGGGGGGTTTTTTGGGGGAAAACCCCAAGGGAAACGTGGGAGGGGGGAAATTGAAAAGGGGGGTGGGTGGAGGGGATTTTTTTATGTGGGTGGGGGGGGGGGGGGGGCTGATTAAATGGTGGGGGGGGGGGGAAAAAATTGGGGGTGGGAGGGGGGGGGGGGGAAAAAAAATTAAAAGGGGGGGGGGGGGGTTGGGGGGGGGGGGGGAAAATATTTGTTTTTGGGGGTTGGGGGGGAGGGGGAAATTTTTATTGGGGGGGGAAAAATGGGGTGGGGGGGGATATTGTTTGCGGGTGGGGGGGTAATTGTTTGTGGGTGGGGGGGGGATATTGTATGTGGGTGGAGGGGATTTGTATGTGGGTGGGGGGGGGTAGTGATGTGGGTGGGGGGGGGATTTTGTAAGTGGGTGGAGGGGGATATTGAAAGTGGGTGGAGGGGGATTTTGGGTATGGGGGACTTTTGGAGGAGGATATTGTATGCAGGTGGTGGGGGATATTGTATGTGGGTGGGGGGGGGGATATTGTATGGGGTGGAGGGGGATTTTGTTGCGGGTGGAGGGGGTTTATTGTATGGGGTGGTGGGGGATATTGTATACGGGTGGAGGGGGATATTGTATGGGGGTGGGAGGGGTAAATTGTATGTGGGTGGGGGGGGATATTGTTTGGGGGTGGAGGGGGATTTTTTAGGGGGGGGGAGGGGTTTGTATGGGGGGGGTTGGGGGGGGTTTGGGTATGCGGGTGGAGGGAGGTATTGTACAGGGGTTTGGGGGGGGATGTTGGTTGGGGTGGGGGGGGGATTTTTGTATGCGGGTCGGGGGGATATTTTTTTGTGGGTCGAGGGGGAAAATTGTATTTTTTGGTGGAGGGGAAAATTGTTGGTGGGTGGGGGGGGATATTGTATTTGGGTGGGGGGTTTATTGTATGTGGGTGGGGGGGATTTTGTTTGTGGGTGGAGGGAGATATTGTATGTGGGGGGAGGGGATATTGTATGTGGGTGGAGGGGGATATTGTATGTGGGTGGGGGGGGAAAATGTATGTGGGGGGTGGGTTTTTTGTATGTGGGGGGTGGGGTTTATTGTATGTGGGTGGAGGGGGATATTGATTTTGGGGGGAAAGGGGATTTTGGTTTGTGGGTTTGGAGGGGGTAGTGTATGTGGGGGGAAAGGGGGAAAATTGTTTTGTGGGTGGAGGGGATATTGTATGGGGGTGGGGGGGTTTTTGGTTTGTGGGGTGGTGGGGGTTTATTGTATGCGGGTGGAGGGGGATATTGGGATGTGGTTGGAGGGGGATTTTTGTATGTGGGGGGGGGGGTTTTTGTACGGGGTGGAGGGGGATATTGTTTGCGGGTCGGGGGATATTGTTGGGGGTGGAGGGGTTATTTTCTGTGGGTGGAGGGGGTTTTTTTATGTGGGTGGCGGGGGATATTTTTTGGGGGTGGGGGGATATTGTATGCGGGGGGAGGGAGATATTGTATGGGGCTCGAGGGGAAAATTGTATGTGGGTGGAGGGGGATATTGTATAGGGGTTTGGAGGGGGATATTGTATGCGGGTGGGGGGGGGATATTGTATGCGGGTCGAGGGGATATTGTTGGGGGTTGGAGGGGGTTATTGTTTAGGGGGTGGGGGGGGATATTTTTTGGGTGTGTGGGGGGGGATATTGTTTGGGGGGTGGAGGGGGATTTTGTAGGGGGGTTTGGGGGGGAAAGGGGGTAATTTGTAGGGGTGGGGGGGGGATATTGTATGGGGTGGGGGGGGAAAAATTGGTTTTTTGGTTGGGGGGGGAAAGGGGGGAGGGTTATTGTATGTGGGTGGGGGGGGAGATATTGTATGTGGGGGGGGGGGGGGATATGGATGGGCTACTTACCCCTGGTTAAAAATATGTTAAAAGCGGGATGTGGGGAACTACATTTTTAATTCCCAAAATACGTTCTGTTTTGCACACGTTTTATGTGGAAAAAAGGGCGATTTTCGCCCGAGGGGCCCGGTAAAAATTTTTTGTACAGTAGGGTGGGCCCCCCAAGATCAATTCCCCTGTGGGCCCCAGACCCCCCACGTCCAAACACCCCTGGACGTATGAATCGCCCTTGGGATCCGCGAACTCAAAAGCAGAGTTCGCTGGGTTCGGCGGGGGTGTCAGCTGTAAAATTACAGCTGACTTTCCCGGAAAGCGTCGGCCCAAACCGCGATCCCTGGGGGGGGGGAGGGCCAGAAAACCCCTTTAAATTTAAATTCGCCCCATCGGGGTGCAAAAAACAAAGAGAGACGCGGGGGAGACGCCCCCTTCTGCGCCCTCTGTCGGCGGCAGTCCCCCTTTTTGCCAGACAGCACGGGGGCTTAAAAAGGGCCTTCCGGGTTGTCTGTGACGTCACGTGCCCGGCCGGGGCCCCTGTGCAACAAGTGTGCATTGTTTCTTTTGAATCACCCCAAAAAAGATCCCAAAAAAAAATAAAGTACCCCTATTTGGTTTTTGCCGGTGTGTAACGACCTGCCCTTAAATCCCGTAAAGTTTTTTTTTACCCGTACGGTGAACGCCCTATTAAAAAAAAAACAAAACACAGAAAATTTTGATTTTTTTTTCATCCGCGCAAAAAAAAATGAAATAAAAGTGATCAAAAACCCCATAAACGTTTAAAAAGTTGTACCAAAATTAAAAAATAGTTCATCCCCGCAAAAAAAAAAATTTTTACACGTCTCCCGTTTATGGGAAAAAAAAAAAAGTTATGGCTTCAGAAGACGCGGGTGCATAAAAATTCTTTTACACACAAAAAAAAAAATTTTTTTTTTTTTGTGCCCTTTTAACAAAAAAAACTATATAAAAAATTTGGGTTTTCCCCCCATAATTTATTTTCGACCCCCAAAAAGGGGAAAAAAACTTTTAAATTATTACAAAATACTGCACAGTGAGCGCTGTTAAAAAAAAAAAAAAAAAAAACACTATTTTGGATTTAGTATTTTCTTCACCCCGCTGCCAAAAAAAAGATTTTAAAAATGATCAAAAAAGTCTTGTACCCCCAAAAAAGATACCCAAAAAAAACGTCATTCATCCCGCAAAAAACCAAAAAAACCTGTATAAGCTCCCTAACAAGAAAAATTAAAAAAAAGTTATGGCTCTCAGACTATGGCGATGCCAAAAAAAGTGTTTTTTCCCGTTTGAATAAAAGTGGGTTTTTTTTGAAAAAAAGCAGTAAAAAATTAAAAAAAAAATACAAATTTTGGGGTTTTTCTGTAAAAACGTATCACCGAAAAGGTAATACTTTTTGGGCTTTTCTAAGCAGAAGTGACCCCTTTAAAAAATAAAAAAAAAAAAACTCTACAGGATTGCCCGTATTTTTTTTCAAAACCGGGGCCCCACAAAAAACCTTAATAAAAAGTGAAAAAAAGTGTTGTTTGCAACCCGTTTAATTTTTACCAATAAACCCCCCAAAAAACAAAGGGGCCCTTTTCGCTCTGCACCAGCAAAATTTAAAAAGTTAACGGGCGAATTTGGACAAATAAAAAAAGCTATTTTTTATAGACCATTTCTTTTTGTGTAAAAGTAATTAAAAAAAACAAAAATATATTAAAAATTTTTTCCTTTTCAATTGTACGCCCCCCATAGTAAAGTTATCACATATTTTTTCAGTGCACGGCGAACGTTAAAATTTAAAGGCCAAAAAAAACAAAGGGGGAACTGGGGTTCCCCCCCCCCCCCCCCTTTTCATGGGCCCCTTTTAAAAAAAAAAGATGGAACACCAATGCACCCCAAAAAGCCAGGGGTGTTGGGAAACTAAAATTTGGGGTTTATTCTGGGAAAGGGTTTTACCTGTTTTGGTACTTTTGGGGGGTTTGCAAATTTCGACATGGCCCCCCCCAAAAATCTGCGTTTCCAAAAAACCAATAGCGCCCCCCTCCTTTTTACCCCTTTCCATGGCCCAAAAAAGTTTTTCACCCCCATGTAGGGGATTGCCGGGCTTGGAAAAAAATTGCTTATAAAAGTTTGGGGGGTTTTTTTTTCCAGGATTTTGTAAAAAATGAAACAAAATTTTTAAATGAAAAAAGGGAGATTTTTGGAAAAAAATTATTTTTTTAATTTTTTTACAGCCAAAAGCTAAAAAAAAATTTGTGAACCCCTGTGGCGTCGATTTAGTCACTACACCCCCCTTGGATATTACCTTAAGGGGTGTAGTTTCCAAAATTTTGGGGTTTTTAGGGGTGTTTTTTAAAATTTTTGCCTTTTTGGGCCCCCCCAAAACCCGAAAAAGGCGCCCAAATAAAACTGCATGAAAAAAGAGACCCCAGAGCCAGTTTGGTGAAAAAAAACCTTTTTTTTCCTTTTTTTTCCCTTTTTTTTTTTTTTTTTTTGGGGTTATGGGGTGAGCCAATTTAAAGCAATAGGGCCCATATGGGATATTTTTAAAAACGACAGGGCCTGGGGGGAAAAGTTTTTACATTGCATTTACCTGGGGGCAATTTACCGTATTCCAGGGGAAAAAATGGATAAAAAATTGGGAAAATTTTGCAAAAATTGTTTAAAATTTTTAAATTTAACCCACTTTGCTTTAATTTTGTGGAAAAAACCTAAAGGGTTTTAAAAAAACTTCCTAAAAAACTGTTGTAAAATACTTTAAGGGGTTTGTTTTTTAGAAAAGGGGTCATTTATGGGGGGGGATCAACATGCGGGCCCCCCAAAGCCACGTCAGGGAAATGGCTTTGGGCCCTAAAAAAAAGTATATTGCAAATTTTTTTTGAAAAAATGAGAAATTATTTTCTAAATTTCTAAGCCCTAATGTCATTTAAAAAAAAAGGGCAAATTTTAAAAAAAAGGGTGCCAAAACCCATAGTGGACATTGGGAGATGCTGGGTTTTTAAAAAAATTTTTGTGGTGATAATTATCTGTCTTGTACGCAGGGAAAATTTTTTGGGAAATTTCAAAAAAACACCCGATTTTTTTTAAAAAATTTTATGAAATTTTTTTTTTTTTTCACAAAAAAAAAAGGTGTTGAAAAAAAATGTTCTTATTAAATTAAAAAAACAATTGGGGTCACGAGAAAAAATTCAGAATCACTTTGGGTAGGAAAAGTGTCAAAAAAGGGTTTTTCAAAATAAAATAATCTTTTTAGAAATTTTTAAATAGGGCTGTGTCAGGGAAAGGGCCCAAAAAATTTTTTGGGTCCCTTTAAAGGGGTTTAATATGGGTTTGTGGGATCCTTTTTTCATTTAAAAAGTTCAGGGCCCCGCCCAAATTTGGGTCATAGATGTTTTACCGATTTTGTGCAAAAGTAATAATATTCTTGATGGGTCAGCTCCTTTTATTTTTTAAATTACAATATACAGACATACTTATTGTCATAAGGGCTACCTGCAGGAGGGTGGTGAATCATTGTGTGAGGGAAATTGAAACCCTTTTGGGTGTAAAAAAAGGGGGGAAATTTTAAGGAGCCCCTGGTCCTCAACCCTCAGGGGGATAGAAGGTGCTGGGACTCTGCTGCAGAAAATGACTTGGTCATTACCTTAAAAAAGGGGTTTCCCTGGAATAGTGTTTTCCAAAAAGGTGTGGGAGGAAATTTTTAGGCTGTGTATATAGTCAGATAGGCAAATAGTCCAAGCAGAAGGGGCAGAGCAGGGCAGTAGGATGGGGTATTTTAAAAATTATTTTTCTGCTTTTTGACCGCTTGCACTGGGGCAAAACCCAGGTGTTTTTTGTATCATAATACTTTCACAAAGGGCAAGGCTTTTTTTATTCATCGGGGCCCCACTCGACGTTGCCCAAAGGAAAGATGAGCAAGGGGGTAAAATTTGTCAGAAAGGGATGGTTAAAAAATATTTGTTCCATGTTTTTGTAGGGGGTTTTTGGTGAAATTTCCCTAAAAACCCTCCCTGTGATATATGAGAAAAACAAATGAAGATTTTAACAGTGCTTTAAAATCCCCAAAGATGAGAATACAAAAATTGATTTATTGAAAAGGTTTTAGTGGTAAAAGTCGATTTTTCTCCTAAACACGTTTTTTAGGGCTCTTTTAAATTTTTTAAAGGGGATCTTTATCAAAAAAATAAAATTTTTTTTATAAAACTATTTGAATATATTTTTTTACTTGTATAAAATATATTATTTTATTTAAATACATCTTTATAGACCCCGGAAACTCCACAAAAAACCCAAAAAAGGCTGTGCGGACGCCCAAAAAGAACAGGATAAACATGAATTTTTTTGAAAATTTCTTTTGAGGGGGAATTTTTCCTGCTGCCTATATAAAATCTGAGGCTCTTAGTGCACATTTGTGATTAAAAACTGTGAGATTCCATCCACCAATGCCAAGATGACCTCAGTTCATATGGGGACCGATTCTATACAATCTCACCTCTCTCAATGCCTCTCCAGGCACCTATACTTTTTCAGGAAATAAGGTTTCCAGCCATATTCTGTTCTGATTATAAAAAACCTTTTGTTTGGCGCTGGTCTCCAGAAAGGGAAACTGGGGATGGGGTTAGTTTGTTTAAAAATTTCCAAACAACCCTTTCCCCCGACTTTTGGCGTCGGCTGGTGCAGGTCGTTTGTTTGCAGCGACGTCTTTTGACGTCGCTGCAGACATCGGAGTTTGCGGCTCTTGGCTTTGCAGCTTTGTACTACACATCCCCGATCCCAGAGCCTCTCCAGCAAGCACCAGGGAGCGGGGGAAACTTCCGCTCCCCGATGCTTTAACCCTTTGATTGCGGCGGATCGTCACCACAGCGCAATCAAAGGGTTTACCTGCTCTGTCGGGTGATCGGAACACCCGATGACCCGACAGAACCCGGGAAACGGATGCACAGTCAGCCCTGGGGAACCAGAGTAGCCCCAGGGCTGTCTGTGTAAGAAGCCAGAGATCAGGGCACGCTGTGTGCTGCTCTGATCGCTGCCTGTATCAGACTGACACAGATTACAATGTATTAGCATATATGAATATGCTAATACATTACTAAGTGTAAAAAAAAAAAGTAAAACAGTTCTCCCTTCATGTGATTTAAAAAAAAGTAAAAAAAAAAACAGAAAAAGTATAAAAAATTAATTAAAAAATAAAAAAATAAATAAAAAATCATATTTAATAAAAAATAATTGTGCATATATTACACACAAAAAAAAATATAGACATATTAGGTATCCACACGACCGTAATAACCTGTAGAATTAATTTAACAAATTATTAAGTGTGAAATGTGAATGGTGTAAAAAAAATTAAAATAAAAATAAAAAAAAATTAAAATAAAATTCTGCAATTATTTATGAGTGAATTTAAGCTATTCCCCCATAAAGTACAACTCGTCTCGAATAAATCGAGGCCTCATACAACTGCGTCATTGAAAAAATGAAAAAGTTACAACTGTTGAAACGCAAGGAGGCAAAAACTAAAAAAATGTTCTGGTCATTAACTACTTTTCAGGCGTTCGGCTTAAGAGGTTAAAGAGTTTCTCCGGGAAAAGAAGAAAACTAAACACATAAAGTACATGTTTTAATGAAAAAATTCCTAAATATCTTCAATTTGAAAAGTCTGCTTGTTTTGTCTAAAGGATAATCATTATAGAAGAATAAAATGGCCGCCGGACTGCTTCCTGTGCAAAAACCTGTCCTACAGGAAGTAGGCCAGACTGAGTTACTTCCTGGTCATGCTGACTGACATCACTGGGCATGTGCGGTGCTCAGTCAGTCTGACAGACTTGTGGTATGAGGGACGGCTCTGCAGAGTAGAAAGGAGACTGAGGGCTGTACACACACATATAGATCATACATGCCAACTCTCCCGTTTTTGGCGGGGGGTCCCACTTTTTGGGGTCCCCCCCCCCGCCCTCCCTGGGGAGTTGGCATTCCTCCCCGCCGCCAGCAGGCGGCGGGGGTCCTTTAAATGACCGCGGCGTCGGAGTAGCGCTAGTGCGCTACTCCGGCGCCGCCGGTCCGTTCCCACGGGCGGGTGAAGCGGGCGCAGGGTCCACTCACCCGCCCGGAGTCTCGCTGAGCAGGGAGGAGGCAAGAGGGATCGCTCCCTCCTCCCTCCTCCCCCTGTATGTCCGGCGCCGCTGTGCGCCGTACACACATGTCAGCGTTACAGAGGAAGTGACACGCGGCTGCTCTCACTTCCCCTGTGACGCTGAGGAGATCGGCTGGAGCTGGCCCCTCTGTAGGAGCCTGGTCAGGTAAGTGGATTTTATTATTTTATTTTTTATTAGTTTTAGGGGGCACTGTTCTGGGCTACAATGGGGGGTCTACCTGTCTACAATGGGGGCAATACCTGGCAACAGAGGGGGCACTACCTGGCTAACAATGGGGCACTACCTGGCTAACAATGGGGGCACTACCTGGCTACAATGGGGGGCACTACCTGGCTACAATGGGGGGCACTACCTGGCTACTAATGGAGGCACTACCTGGCTACTAAAGGGGGTACAACCTGGCTAACAATGGGGGGCACTACCTGGCAACAATGGGGGGGTCTACCTGGCAACAATGGAGCACTACCTGGCTAACAATGGGGGCATGGGGGCACTACCTGGCTAACGATGGGGGCACTACCTGGCTAACAATGGGGGCACTACCTGGCACAGAGGGGGGCACTACCTGGCAAACAATGGGGGAATCTCCCTGGCAACAGAGGGGGAACTACCTGGAAAGCAATGAGGGCATCTACCTGGCCAACAGATGGGGCACTACCTGCAAAACACTGGGGCCACTACCTGGCAAACACTGGGGGCACTACCTGGCAAACAATGGGGGCACTACCTGGCAAACAATGGGGGCATTTACCTGGCAAACAATGGGGGGCATCTACCTGGCTACAGAGAGGGCATCTACCTGCCTGTAAGGGGCACTACCTGGTTATGGGGGGCTACTACCTGGCTATAAGGGCATCTACCTGGCTTTCTTCCAAAGCCTTTATGCAGTTAGGTGGAGTAGGTGTGGCTTTTTGGAGGGGCGTGGCATACCGTCAAGATGGGCGTGGCCTGATGTGTAATACATGGGTGTGGTCAGAGGTGTGGCCTGATGTGTTATACATGGGTGTGGTCAGGGGCGTGGCCTGATGTGTAATACATGGGTGTGGTCAGAGGTGTGGCCTGATGTATATATGGGTGTGGTCAGAGGTGTGGCCTGATGTGTTATACATGGGTGTGGTCAGAGGTGTGGCCTGATGTGTTATACATGGGTGTGGTCAGAGGTGTGGCCTGATGTGTTATACATGGGTGTGGTCAGAGGTGTGGCCTGATGTATATATGGGTGTGGTCAGAGGTGTGGCCTGATGTAGGGTCATATTTAGGTGTGATTAGAGGCCCATAAAGCTGTTAAGGCAGCCATGATCAATGTGCCTCCACCACCTAAAACCCTTGATGAACTATTATACCAGGGTTCAAATACAGGGTTACACATGACGCATTTACTGAAAAAAATTCATCCTTCCCAAACTAAACATGTCCAGAAATATCAGCCGATTCCGATTATTTTAAAATTTTTGTATTTGCTTTGTAGCGCCATTTTCTGGCACCAATAACTTTTTTTTCCATCTGTGGACCTGTGTATTGGCTTGATTTTTGCAAACTGGAGTGAGATTATCATTGGCAGCATTTTCATATCCCCTGAGCCTGTTTAATTGAAGGGGGACAGGAAAGGGGAGAGGAGGTTGAAACATGTTGGGATAAAACATTATCTATAGGGTTAATTAGAGTGAGTAACCATAAGGTGAGGTTTTGGATGGGGTCGCTCTTTTCAGGGCGACTACCCTGTGGATAGGCTGCAAAGGGTTTTGCATAGGCCACTTACTACATATCCCTATTCATATAACTTTCAGTGGTTATTGTTAGCATTTTTCATTTTTTTTTTTTAATATAACAACTGTATGTTGTTCGCTTAGTGTATAATGCAGCTATTCAAGGCTTGGTAAGCATATGCAGTTCCATCCGGAACTTCTGTCGCATGTTCCGTTCGGAACCTCTGTCTTATGTTCTGTTCGGGAACCTCCGACGCATATTCCGTTCGGAACCTTTGTCTTTTGTTCCGTTCGAATCTCTGTCTTATGTTCTGTTCGGAACCTCTGTCGTATGTTCTGTTTGGAACCTCTGTCTTTTGTTCCGTTCAGAACCTCCGTCATATGTTCTGTTTGGAACCTCTGTCTTTTGTTCCGTTCGGAACCTCTGTCTTTTGTTCCGTTTGGATCCTCTGGCGTGTGTTCCGTTTGGATCCTCTGTCGTATGTTCCGTTTGGATCCTCTGTCGTATGTTCCGTTTGGATCCTCTGTCGTATGTTCCGTTTGGAACCTCTGTCGTATGTTCCGTTTGGATCCTCTGTCGTATGTTCCGTTTGGATCCTCTGTCGTATGTTCCGTTTGGATCCTCTGTCGTATGTTCCGTTTGGAACCTCTGTCGTATGTTCCGTTTGGAACCTCTGTCGTATGTTCCGTTTGGAACCTCTGTCGTATGTTCCGTTTGGATCCTCTGTCGTATGTTCCGTTTGGATCCTCTGTCGTATGTTCCGTTTGGATCCTCTATCGTATGTTCTGTTTGGAACCTCTGTCGTATGTTCCGTTTGGAACCTCCGTCGTATGTTCTGTTCGGGAACCTCTGACGCATATTCCGTTCCGAACCTCAATCGTATGTTGTGTTAGGGAAACTCCGACGCATATTCTGTTCGGAACCTCTGGTGCATGTTCCGTTTGGAACCTGTCGTATGTTCCGTAGTTCAAACAACAAAGAAACCATTAGTGATCCATATGGTAACAAATAGGTGGTCAGGTGCCCTGGTGTTGATCCTCTTCGTATGTTCCTTTTGGATCCTCTTCGTAGTTCCCGGTTTGGACCTCTGACGTATTTCCCTTTTTGGATCCTCGTCGTAATGTTCTGTTTTGGAAAACCTCTGTCGTAGTTCCTTTTGGATCCTCTTCTATGTTCCTTTGAACCTCGTCTTATTTTCTTTTTCGGAACCTCTGACGCATATTCCGTTCCGAACCTCTACGTAGTTTTTGTTCGGAAACCCCCAACCATATTCCTTCCCAACCTCATCTATTTTCTTTTGGGAAACCTCACGCATATTCCTTTCCAAAACCTCTATCGTATGTTCTTTTTCGGGAACCTTGCGCATTTTCCCGTTCCGAACCTCTATCGTATGTTCTGTTCGGGAACCTCCGACGCATATTCTGTTCGGAACCTCTGGTGCATGTTCCGTTTGGAACCTCTGTCGTATGTTCCGTAGGTTCAAACAAACAAAGGAAACCAATAGAGTGATCAATATGGTAACAAATAGGGTGCGTCAGGTGCCACTGGTGTCCATTTTGCAACGGGGGCTCTGAACTGAACCACTGATGCAGATGTGAACCAAGCCTAAATGATATTGTTAAAAGTTATATTTTATATTGATGATGCACTCCTTTTTGATAAATTTCTTTGTATCTTTTTGGAGTCATTTGGTGTTATTTGAATATCGCTGGCATACCTTGTTTGAAGCAGTGCCCTTTTATCCGACTTTTGATTACTTTTATTCCACGTTTGGGGAGGAACAACTAAAAAAAACTCTGTTTTAGATTGTCTTAGTTTTTTATGGCTTCACTGTGTTTGATTAATGAGGTTATATATTAGCCTCTTAATGACACGTGATAAAATAATAAAAATGTTTCACTAATTGGTATCTGCACTCCATAAAAGCCAACAATTAAAATAAACACATTTATTCTGTACGCCGAACACCGTAGAAGAAAAAAATTTCAAGCGCCAAAATTGTGGGGTTTTTTGGTCATGTCACTTGCCCTAAAAACTGGAATAAAAAGTGAAGAAAAAGTTGCATCTATCCCAAAATGGTTGCAATAAAAATTACACTTTAGCCCACAAAAAAATGCACCATCGCTCAGGTGGAAGTACAAAAAGTTGATTGGTCACAGAAAATGGTGCTGCGGCACAAATTTAAGAAATAGAAAATGTTTGGATTTTTTTTTTATGTCACTAAAACATAACAAAGACGTGACATATTTCACATTAACACATTATTTATACCGAAGAGTAAAGGCTGTAAAAATGAAACCCTTGCAAATATGGCGTAAGTATGTATTTTCACATTTCCCCTTAGAATTGTTTTTGGGTTTCACAATGATTTATTTATGATAGGTCTGAATGAACACTGCGATTAGAAAGTGATATTGTTTAAATTATATTTTATAATGCCCTCTTTTTGGAAAAATAAAAAATATGGCTCTTGGAAGGCTTTTGGAATGGATTTGATTACTTTTTAGTCCACTGTTTGGGGAGGCAAACAATCTGTTTGGGGAGGCAAAAAACACTTGGTCCTTAACCCTTTAACAAAATTAAAATAAATAATTTTACTCTTAATTTTTTTCCTCCTTGCCTTCCAAAATCCATAAAATTTTTATTTTTCCAGCTACATAGACATATGAGGGCTTTTTTTTTGCGGGACAAGATGGACTTTCCAGTGGTGTTATTCATATTACTACAGAATATACTGGGGAACGGCAAAAAAATTCTAAGTGGGGCAAAATGTAAAAAAAAATGTACTTGCGCCATGTTTGCGGGAGTTTTGTTTTTGCGGCGTTCAATCTTCAGTAAAAAGGATGTGTTATCTGTATTCTACAGATTGATATGCACCCGGCACTTCCAAACATGTAGGGTTTCCGTTATGTTTTGGTGGCGTAAAATAATTCCCAAGATTTTTTATATTTCATCTTTGCGCCGCGGCGCCATTGTGTGCGACCAATAACTTTTTTGTACTAACACCTATGGACGTCAGTGAGACGGCTTTTTTTGCGGGCTGAACTGTACTTTTTATTGCTAACAGTTTGGAATGCATGCGACTTTTTTTGATCACTTTTATTCCAATTTTTATAGGACATGAAATGACCAAAAAACCGCAATTTGGGCATTTGGAATTTCTTTTCTTCTACGGTGTTCAGCGTATGGGATAAATGATGATTTGGCGATACCAAATATGTGTAACTTTTTATTATTTTATTGTTTTTATTTGTAAAATGGGGTAAGGGGGGCGATTTGAACTTTTAATACTTTTTTTTTACTCTTTAAAAATGTATTATTATTTTTTTTTTACTTTAACATTGAGCCCCCTATGGCGCTTCACCAATAGGGGATGCGATCGTTAATACAGCCTTATGCATTGCATAGACAATGCATTAGGCTGTACCAAGATGCCTTCTTTTTTTCCCAACTTCCTGTTTCGGGCCGGAAGTTGGGCAAACTAGAACATGGCAGCCATGGGAGCCTTCACAAGACTCCCAGCTGCGATGTTAGCCCATCGGGACTCAACGATCTTATCGCTGATGTCCTGATCGGACTGAAGAGCAGTGCACAGCACCGTCTTTCATTCATTTATTCGCCTCGGCGTCTGGGTGCAAGCGCTGGGTGTTAGCTGCAATTAGCCGCTAACACTAGGCGGCTGTGTAACAGGGTCGCGCTGCGATCCTGTTACACATCTCCTTAACACCACCATGACATACCCATACGTCAGGGTTGTTGAAAGGGTTAAAGGATTAATAAATTGGACTTTTACAGTGGCAGTAAAACCAGTTAGTCTTCATTTTTTAATTTTTTGATGTGTTGAACTTAATTTTGTAATATTTTTAAAACTTTTTATTTTTTTTTTTTTATTTTAATTGTAATTTTAGTAACTCTGGTGGAAATTGACCAGTAGGAGTGCAATCACTTGTACACTATTCTGCAATGCTAACGTATTTCAAAATAGTATAAAATTACAGCTCTCCTGGCCTCTGGAAAGGTGTAATAGGAGCAGTAAGATGGCAGCCTGGTGACCCTTATTAGGCCCCTTATTAGGCAATTGGCACATTGACAGCAGCATCTAAGTAGTTAAACGGTCACATAAAAAATAACTCTGATCTTGGCCACTGCTGGTAGGTGCTGAATGTATCTAACAGACGGCATCTGTGTTGTGTGTAGCTAGATTAGTCCATGAACCTGCTCCATACATTATTGTGTCCCCTTCCTAATAGGCATAGTTACACCATAGGCCAGCAGTGGCGAACCAATGGCACACATGCCAGATGTGGCACTCAGGGCCATCTCTGCTGGCACGCATGCAAGGCTGCCCACTCGCTGGCTTCCTGCACTGAGACCCGGACGCCTCGCCGGGAGGGCTCAGCGTCCGGGTCACTGTGTTGGACCTCGTGCCTCCGGTAGGCCCCAGGTCTATCACAGCAGGGCCTGCCGCGGACCGTCAGCGCTGAGGCTCCGCCGCGGCCCCCTGCTGCTCATCTGGGTAGCGGCGCAATGTAGTTACATCATCGTGGCGCTGCCTCTCCTCCGCCGCACAGCCGTCATAGGCTGTGCGGCTGAGGAACTGCCGGAGGAGCGTCCTAGCGCTGGGGGCATGATTATGTCATCACGCCGCCAGTGATGGGCACAAGAGGAACGCGCTGGGAAAGAGGTAAGGTGAGTATTAATGTTATTACTTTTATTGGTGGACATTATATACTGCCTGTGGGGAGCTATCTATATACTGCCTGTGTGGAGTTGTATACTACCTGTGGGGACCTATGTTCTGCCTGTGGGGACCTGTATTCTGCCTGTGGGAACCTGTATACTGCCTGTGGGGACCGATGTTCTGCCTGTGGGGAGCTGTATTTTGCCTATGGGGACCTATATATTGCCTGTGGGGACCTGTATACTGCCTGTCGGGAACTATATCTATAAACCTGTCTACCTGAGGGGACCTATATCTATATACCTACCTAACTGAGGGGAACTATATCTATATACCTACCTAACTGAGGGGACTTATAGATATATAAGTAAGGAGTTGCTGGAAAAATGAGGATTCTAAGATATTTGTGTCCAAATCTGCAGGGATGAGTGTTGGTCAAGAGAAATCAGCATGAAGGTGTGAACCGGATGGAGCAGAAACCGTAATGTGAACGACTCATCGGAGAAACATCACCTGTGAGTCACTAAATGTCCATGAACTGTAATCACTTATATATGTGCAAAGTGTAGTGGTTTATATTCAGTTATGGTATGTTGTATTATTCATTTATTATGTGGTGGTGATATGAGGTCATGGTGTGGTGGAATTATTCAGTCACTATGTGCTGGTGATATGAGGCCATGGTGTTGCGGCATTATTTAGTCACTTTGTGGTGGTGATACGTGGTGGTATTATTCAGTCACTATGTGGTGTTGTGGTATTATTCAGTCACAATGTGGTGTTGGGGCATTATTCAGTCACTATGTGGTGGTGGTATGTGGTCGTGGTGTTGTGGTATTATTCAGTCAACTGTCTGCTGAGCACCAGTGTACACTGCTATCTACCACTATATGGTCACTGTATAGTGAAAATATGGCAGAGGGAAGGGCTAAGCAGCCGTCACATCCCTCGTATTATTTTTTGTGCGGCCCCGCTTCCCGATGTCACCTCCCTGCTTTGTGCCAACGTCGTCAGCACTTTGCGGTAACTAAGGTTATTTCGGTCGCAGTTTGGGCACTCGGTCTCTAAAAGGTTCACCATCACTGCCCTAGGCAGTCGCTACCTATTGCTAACCATTTTCCCGGCCCTGTTAGGAGCTATGAGGATGCCATATACATATACAAGTCATTATGTGTGAAACTGGTGTGGATAAAAACCATTAGCAGAAAAAAAAATAGCAGACACTCTATGGATAAAAGCAGTGATGTTTTTGGAAAAGAAAAAGCAGACTATCTTTCTCATCCCGGACAAACCCCCATAATACTTAACACTATAGTGTGGTGACTGTTTTCTTAAATTTCCTGCAGTTCTTTCACATATGTACATTGACGGGTGCCCTAATATAAAACTATTTTTGGAACCATTCTAACACACAGAGTTTTATTGAATTATTTTAGGTGGTTTTGTTAAAACAAGGCAATTAAACTGTGTATACATGGCCGCGCAGCAGAATATAAACAATTCTACGCGTCTTTAGCTGAGTTTATTTAATGAGAGTGCAGCCATTGACATTTTACTTTAAAGTCTTGTATAATGTATCCGGACAGATGGCGATTGGAGGCCGGCCATTGCCTGTTTTTATTTCTTCCCAATCCATAACCAGTAGCTGAAAGTCAAACATTAAATCTTCACAGTCTGCCACATCTATTCAGCTGTGAAAAATGCCTTCAAATCTTCAAACTTCTGCTCCAGCCTAAGCAGTAAGATGGAAGCTAAGATTTCTGGCTTAGGATCAAGCTGAATTGTTCCAAGCATTTCATCCAAATATCGGTATCAGTGGCATAAAAGCTATTTATCCGTCTTGTTGACACATTAAAAAATCAAAGCAGATTTGGAATTTTTTTTTAAAAGGGGTTGTCTGTTGCCAGAAAAGTTCTTTATTTTTAACCTCTTAAAGGGGTTTTCTCACCAGGGGTTTCACTGGGTCACAAGCAGTTTTACACTCACTCTGTCTACTTAGGCTGTGGAGGAGCCTATAGCAGTGATTAGCATATTCTGCTTCTATCTGAGCCATTACACTGACAAGTACAGGAAATGTTATCTTCATTGAACAAAACATACATGTGCTGTGAGGCCTGAAAACAATGGCTTTATCTGTAAACAGCTGAAGTTGAAGCTGAACTTGTTAGAGGATAATTATTTTGCTCCAGAACTCAGTCCATCCATGGGGTGACATCACTCCCTGCTCTACACTCTCTGCTCTAATCATATAACAAATTTATGTTTAGGGAACCAGGTATCCATAGAAACCTATGTGCCCTCAGAGCACATAAAATGTCTCTTATCTCCTGACTAAAGTAAAATCTATTGACCAATGTATTTAGGAAAAATCTTCCTTAACTGTACATTTATGTTGAAAGCTAATCTTCGTAGTGGGAAAACCCTCAGGAGGTACGGTTCCTTTGTCGGCAGTGATGTCTTTTGTTATTTTGGTTTAGGAAAGGAGCTACATGTAACATCTCCATTTCTAGATTAGCCTCTGAGCAGCACAGGCATTGGAGGATTGTACTGATCCCCGCCATTTTAACCCTTTGATTACCACAGTCCAAGACTGTGGCCTGATCAAAAGGGGTCTCCCCTACACAATTGGGTCGCTGAGTTTACCAGTGCCCTACTGAATATGGGAAAAACCTTCACAGTCAGCCCTGGGAACCTAGTGTAAAGTAATAGTTATCTCTTAAAGGGAGCAAAACAAAAGTTAATAAAGTGCAAAGAATAAAAAATAAATAATACAAATAGATATTTGAAAAAAATATATAGATTTGTACTCTATATGAAGACCTATTTGAGGGCAAAGCTGGCTGACACCCATGCACTTCACTGAGAAGGAAGAGAAGGAAATAAATCGTCCTGTATTCCCGATCATTGTATACACAACACTCAACAAACAATGTATGTTCAAGCTAGCAGAAGTATAATGCTCTGTTCACACGACAGATTTGGCTGCGGTTATGGCCGCAGGTTCCGACGCGGTTTCCGAGGCCAAAACCGCGTCCAAATCGCGCCTAGTTTATTAACATGGTTTCCTATTGGAAACCGCGTTAATATGCACACGCCGCGGGTTTGGCCGTGGCTTTGGGGCCGCGGCCTTGCCGCGAGTGTGTGAGAACTCTCCTGTCAATTCAATTCTCCTGACTATTAATTTGCATGGAGGCAAACCCTCTCCGCAAGCCGCGCCCCAAGCCACGACACACCCGCGCCGAGACCACGCCCAGCACCCGCGCCGCAAACCCGCATTGGGAGGGTCGAACGAGGTTTGGTCGCGGCCGAACCCACGGCCAATCCCGTCGTGTGAATGGGGCCTAAGTGTAAAAACAGAAAAAAAGTTTTCAAAATAAAAAATAAAAAATAAAATATTGAATGTTCAAGACCCTACATTTTACAAATAAAAATAATAAAAAGTTACACATAATTGGTATCGCCGCATCTGTAAAAGTCTGATTTATTACAATACAGCATAATTTACCCTGTACACTGAACCATAGAAGAAACATAATTTCAAAAACGCCATAACTAAATTTTTGGGTAATTTCAAATTCCCCAATCAATCGATCAAAAAGTCGCATCTATCGCAAAACGGTACCAATAAAAACTACACTTTAGCCCCCCAACAATGAACCCTCACGCAGGTCTATATAAGCGGAAGAACAAAAAAGTTATTGATCGCAGAAAATGGCGCTGCAGCGTGAAGTTTAAAAATAGAGAAAGTTTTTATTTTTTTAAAAGTACTAAAAATAACAAAAACCCTCCATGTTTGGTATCACCAGAATCGTAGAAATACTACAAATTCTATATGAACAGAGGATTTATACCAATATATCACTGCAAATAATAATCCCTGTTAAAACATAACTTTTACTTATCTTTTTTTAAAAATATTAATATCTAAAAACCCCTATACATTAACCACTACATACCTAGATGAACAGCATACTGTGCACTATCTGCCAGTGGATTTAATCGCCCCGATAAAGAGCTGCTCCGATTTAATGACAGACAATGTCACTACATGCGTGTATAAACACCTTTAAATCCCAGCTATCCCGACGCGTGTCCCCCATACAATTCTAGGGTTCATCCGGGGATTCAAAATTTTCTCCACTGTGGAAAAAGAATACGCTATATACAACGCTTTATATCACAACACATGTACTTCAAAATTAGATAAAAAAACTGATACTTAGCTCAAGTGCTGCCAGGTATAATGACGATAAATTCCCGCAGCACCTCTAGTACGCTGGCACCCAAGATAAGAGGGATTATTCTGCCACAGATATACGTTAGAGAAAGTCCCTGAGAGGTTGTGAGAGGATTCTCAGTATAAGCTAATGGTAGACAGTGAACTCGCTGACAATAAGTTCCAGCGTGTAGCCAGTTGCATGTAGAGAAAAATGCAATGGGTTGCTTAAGGTACAGTTTAATGGAGTACCTTGAAGAACTGTATGCCATGCGGTCAAAACCCAATGCTACCTCACAGTGAAGATCAGTAAGTCTGCTTGCAGCCAAGCTGGATGACAGAGAAGAAACAGGACGTGATGAAAAGAGAGAGGGAGGAAAGAGGAAAACAATGTACTATGGGAAAATTAATTAAAGGAGCAGGCACGTGAAATAAAAACAATGAACCCTTTAGCCACTGGGTGGCAGCATTACATAGTATAAGAAAACATAACATTGCACAGTACATAAATATGAAGCTGTGACAGCATACTCCCCGTCTGAAATCCTTGGATTTCAATACACATAAACCAACAAAATTTGTAAATCATGTCTGTTGTAGAATGATGCTTCTGGAACTGAAGAAAAAATGTAATAAAACAGACAACAATAACTGTAAAACAGATGATCGGGGAACAGTTCATTTGTAGATAATCCCAAGCAGGTTTTTCAGGAAAAGTCCGGTGACGAGCAATTGAGTCAATGTACTTAAAAAAGTTCCTGTAGCGTGACTCATTCCTCAATGGGTAAAGGAGGACAGTCTCAGACACAGGCCTGATGAATGCCCTTGGAATCTCCTTGTCGTGTGAAGGTCACTCCCCACCTTACGGACTCTACCATCTTCGCTGGGAAAAAAACCTTTGAAATGAGCCCCTTGGGCCAAGAATTTCCCCTCTACTTTCTGGTCCTTCATCAGAACAAGATCTCCTACCTTTAGGTTTGGTTTAACCTGTTGCCACTTTCTTCTTCCTTGGAGAAGAGCCAGATACTCCCCTTTTCCCATCTGCTCCAGAAGCAATTGGCGAGATGCTGAACATGTTTCCACCGTTTCCAGATAGATGTTAACCAGAGGAAGACTCTTCAGGTGGACTGAGCACAGATCCGAGCTTCTGAGTGAGGAGAGTTGCTGGAGTGGGGAAGAGCAGGAACTCTGGGTCCGCAGATACAGGAAACAAGAGGTCTTGAGTTGACGATAGCAGACACCTCAGCTAGGAATGTGGTTAAGGTCTCATGGGTGAGCCTTGAGGATTTTTGAGTCTCTGAACATCGAGTCCAATATCTTACGGGTTATGCCTATCATTCTTTCCCATGATCCACCCATATGAGAGGCATGAGGAGGGTTGAAGATCCATGTACAACCGTTGTCGGCCAAGTAGTTCTGAACTGGCTTAGAGTCTATTTGTAGTTCTCGGCAGGCACCTGTGAATTTGGGTTTTCCACAGTCGGATCTTAATTGCTTTAACTGGTCCTCTGATGGCGAGAAAACGTCTAAAGGCATTGATAAAACTGGAAGTGTCCATGGATTCTATAACTTCAATATGTATAGCACGTTACACTCATGCATGTAAAAAAACAACCGCCCATCCGTTTGCTCTCAGCATGACCACCTCTGGTTCTGCGTGCAGAGACTGTCCATGGCCCAAAAACATCCGGGCCAACATAGGTAAAGGGTGGCTCAGTGCTTGTCCGTCAGCTGGCAAGTCAGACATTTGCTGTTGCTGCAATTTACCCCTTGACTTGCGACACGTAACACAGTTGTGAATTAGGTGAGCAATCCGTCTTTTTGCTCCTACTACCCACAGGCCTGCAGCTCTTAAAGCACCCACGGAGAAATGTCTGCCCTGGGGCTTGACCCATTCGGGATAAAGCCGTATGAGCAACGTAGCGATATGATGGTGGGCAGGAATAATGAGAGGATTCTTGTCACACCTCTCTATCATGGCACTGATCAGGCGACCACCAATCCTCAGCATACCATGGTCGTCGACTCCTGGTTTTAAGTTGACAACAGGGCTGGTTTTTTGGAATGTCCTGTTTGTTATGAAGACATTTCAGTTCAGTATGAAAGGCACTCTGCTGCACATTACGTATCACTAACATCTCACTTAGTGTAATGTCTTCTGCAGAGAGGGGCTTGTGACACACGTGCCAACACACAATCATTTAATTCATCTTTTACGTTGAAAGCACTGCGCGTTTGGGGGACTAACCTTGCGATGGTGCGAAACGAGCTTTAGCCATCTGGAGAAGCGTTCAAGCGGTGACAATTCAAAGCCAAACCTCCTTTAAAGACTTGGTGATGAGGGTACTCACTTCAGGACGAATCTCAGGATCGTTGTCAGGGTCCTGGAGACTGAAGTCGTCTTCATCAGATGTTTCTTTACTCTCGTTCAGCAAGAACTCTGGACCTGTCAGCCAAGAGATTTTGGCAAGGGCACCACCAGACGACGGTCTGGTGGCACAGTCTGCAGGGTTGAGGTGAGATGGAACATAGTGCCACTGCTTAGGGTTAGAGGATTTCCTAATCCTTTCGATGCGGTTACTGACATAGACATAGAAGCGTTTAGTTTGGTTGTTTTATGAAAACCCAGGACAACCTTCTGTCAGTGTAGAACTAAATGTCATCCACATGAATATCAAGCTCACGCTGAATAAAGTCTGCGATGTCTACAGCGAGTACAGCGCCACAAAGTTCAATCTTGGGATGGTGTGCTCTGGTTTAGGAGCTAGTTTAGCCTTTCCAAACAGGAATCCCACTTTGAACTTTACTGCAATTGTCAATTACCTTGAGGTAGGCAGAGGCAAGCGATAGCCTCAGTTATGCATCTGAGAATATGGGGACTTCCCTTCTCTGGCTTGTGGAAAGAGATGCTGGAATGTAACAACGAGGTATGTGAATCTTGTTCCAAGGCGTGCAGGATTTTTTTCCAGGACTCCCACTTCTGCTGCTTGTCAAGGGGCAGTTGAGCATCCCAGTCCTCAATAGTTTCTGAGAGCTGTCTTAGTAGGAATTTGCCCTGTACAGTCAAAGGTGCTACAAAGCCCAGTGGATCATATAGGCTGTGTACCACTGTGAGGACTCCACGTTTAGTGAAGGGTTTGGGTCTGAAACAATTAATCTGGAAGCCAAGAGAATCATTAAAACAAGCCCCCATCTCAAACCCAGACTTCTCTGCACTGGAGGGTCGTCTATGCCAAGGTTCAAGTCTCTGAATTCTGCGGCACAGTCGCTGGGCTGAAAGGCTTTCATGACAGCAGTACTGTTGGAGGCAATTTTGTGTAATCGCAGACAAGCTTAGACAGCTTTCCTTGTGTCCTTTTGAGCAGGTCTATGGCTTCTTCTGCTGTGGGCAAGGATTTGGTGCGTCGTCCACGTAGAAGTTCTCTTTCAACAAAGTGACGAGCACCCTTTCCCCAAAAACCTGACTCGCATCAGCAGCAGTCCTTTGCAGGCCATAAGTAGCGACAGAAAGGTGAAGGACTGTTACCGAACACGTGCACCTTTTCATGCGGAAATTCGATCATTTCCTTGTTAGTGTCATTGTCCCTGTGCCACAGAAACCTGAGGTAATTTCGGTGGTCTTCTCGTACATGAAACAATGGAACATTTGCTCAATGTCAGCGGAAAATGCGACTGTCCCCTTTTCTGAATCTCATAAGCACTCCTACCAAGCTGTTGGTCAGGTTTCGGGCCTGTGAGGAGAACGTCGTTCAGGGATACGCCTGATGCTTTCCCACTGGAGTCAAACACCACCCTGATTCTTTGGGTTTTCGTGGATGATACACTCCAAAGGAAGGAAGATACCAGCATTCTTCATGCTCTTGCAAAGGTGGAGCTGGCTCTGCGTGGTCTTTGAGAAATATCTTTTCCATGAAGGCCACATAGTGATCTTTCATCTCAGGTTGTTTCTTAAAGTACGTTGCAAGGAAAATGAATCTGGGTAATGCTTTCCCGGTTGTTAGGGAAACCTGGCTCTTTCAGCCGAAAGGGTAAAGGGTGCAACCAATGGTTAGATTGATTTCCCTTTAAGCATTTTTCTGTCCATTATTTTGATAAACTCTTTATCTTCTATGGACAAGGCTAAATCTGTTGTCGTCTTTTTGTTGTGTGAAACACCGTTCCCCCTAAGTTATCGTAAGGCGTAGGAAAAGATGTCTGGTGCCTTACTGAAATTAGAAAAGATGCTCCTTTACCTCGTAATGATGAGGACATGGCCTTGAAATGGGTTTTTGCGACCATTGTTGAGCACAAAGGTTTTAAAGGAGTTCACTTGAGATGGTTTAAGATTCCTATCCAAACACACATTGCCAATGATTACCCAGCCTAGGTCAAGTCTTTGTGCATATGGGGCATCATCTGGACCATTGCATTGTTGACGTACCTTATGGACTCTCAGAATGTCTCTTCCGAGCAAGAGAAGGATGTCGGCGTTCATGTCCATAGGAGGAATTTCCTTTGCCAGGTGTCTCAAGTGGGGATGATGATAAGCAGGGTTCAGGAGTCGGAATTTCTTTTTTACATCAGGTATCTGGTCACATTCAATTAACGTTGGTAGGGATATTTGGATATTCCTGTTAATTGGTGAAATGATGTATCCAGTGGCTCTTCTGCCGAGGGTCTCTATGCGACCGGAGCAAGTGTTAAGAGTGTATGGTATTGCTTCTCCCTTTATACCGAAGATCTCAAAGAACTTAGGCTTTGCTAGAGACCTGTTGCTTTGTTCGTCTATTATGGCATACATCCTGGTGGCCTTTTCTGATTGCCCTTCTGATAGACACTCACTAGACCACACCTTGGCACAGCACTTGGGGCCATCCTCTTTGTGACATACTTCCATGCAGGAGGAGGAGACAGTGGTAGTAGCTGAAACTTGAGCTGATGGCTCCCCGCCATGCGTTGTGACGGCTTTAGATGTTGCTTGAAGTTCTGGGTTGTCAGGAGAAGAGGTAGGATGCATGGCTGCAACGTGTTTGTCACTACTGCATTCAGTACACTTGATGACAGCCTTACAGTCTTTTGCAAAATGGTTTGAAGAAGCACAACACTTGTAACACACTCCTAGTTCCTTAAGCGTGTCTCTGCGTTCTTGCAAGGTCTTTGCCCTAAGCCAGGCATCCTCAAACTGCGGCCCTCCAGCTGTTGGGAAACTACAACTCCCATCATGCATTTATATATCTATAACAGTGGGAATGATGGGAGTTGTAGTTTCCCAACAGCTGGAGGGCCGCAGTTTGAGGATGCCTGCCCTAAGCCCACGACATTCCTTCAGTGGATGAGGTCTTTTGTGGATAGGACACATACGATTAGGGTCTTTGGGCTTTATGGACAGGAGCGGGCCCCGTCTAGTGGTGCAGGATGCGGTGAATGGGACGTCTGTCTTCCTAACAGATACTGTTCCCCTCAAGTCTCTACGTTTGCTTGTTGGGTTTTTTATACCTTGAACATGATGATGAAGCTGGTAGAGCAGATTCTGTGAAGTCAAAACTGGGATCGTTCTTCTTCCGAGCTTGGTCACTGATGGGAAACTGGAAAAAATAGGAGAAAGGTGGAAGGGGCACGTTGTGTTCTCTTTTTTTCTGGAGCCCTGTCTGCCCATTTTTCTTGCATGCCATATGGTAATTTGGACCCCTACCGGATTAACACCGTGAGCTGTATCAAGGGAACTCAGTTTCCCGACAACGTGGATCCATTTTTAGCCAGCTTAGCTCCTTTTAATAAGTCGCTCAGGTCTTGAAGCTTGCGGGTGTCCTTGTTGGTGATCTTTGGGAAGGTATGAAGTCTCTTAAATAAGGGCCCTTTTTATAGCTTCTGAACTGCCGTAAATCTGTTCAAGTCTTTCCCATGCAGCGGCAAGACCTTTTTTCTGAGTGACCGCATGAAACTGCTCTCAATGTCTTTACTCGTTCCGCAGAATCTGGGCCTAACCAGTTAACAAGCAAGTCAAGCTCTTCCTTGCAGTGAGGTTAAGATCATTGATTACTGGGTTCAAAGGTGGATTTCCAGGCTCTAAATTTTCAGCATGGTCATCGAACTTTGAGAGACTAATGTTTATCAGCTCCCTGCGTATCATATATCTAGCAAAGTCCGACATGTCTGATCTCCCACCCCCGTGTCACCCAGATTACCTTTATATGCCTGGGGCGTGAAGATTCTCTGGCATATTTGGGGGTGAGATGAATCAGGATGAAATGATGTAGCATTGGGTTAAGCTGCGGTTTAGTCTCTGGAGGATCTGCTTGTGTGATGCTGGAAATTACCTTGTTCTGGGTAGGTAGCATCCTCTGATGCTTCTCAGGTACAGCAGTGTGGTAGGTTTGAAGTGGCGTTGGTGCATATGACAAAAGCAGGTGGTGCAGGAGGTGATTGCTTTAGCACGTAGTTGGCGGGGCGGTCAGCTGGGGCTTCCACTTCTGCAAGGATGGAGCAGTCTAGGTTTAGTGTCTTGGCCTAATGCTTGTTCGAAAACCTTTAGCTTGGCTAAGGCGGCTGCTTTCCTCCCTTTTCCATTTCTAGAATCTTTAGTTGGGCCGCTGTCTCTGCTTGTCTTTGAGCCATTTCTGCCTCTGCCTCTGCTTGTCTTTGAGCCATTTTCTGCTTTCTTTCTTGTCAAAGGAACTTCTGATGTAGCTTCTTCTTTCGTCAGCACGGATTTCTATCAGCTTGTCATGCAATGTTGACCTTCTGGAGCGGGAAGTTCTTGTAGATGAAGCGTACGTTTGGTTGAGGCAGACTGATGAGACCTTACTTCTTTTCAGGTAAAGCGATGCGGAGTTCTGCCTTATCCTTTGGCACCTTTCACTATGGCATCTTTTTTTTTGGAGTAAGATTTCTCTCTCAGCTAGTTCTGCTGCAGCATCATCAAAATCAGTGTTACTCAGGAATGTGATATACTTAGCAGACAGCCGCTGGTAGCGTTCATAGGCGGCAGATAAGCGATTCACTGTTGTGGTTAATGTTGCTGCGTCACTGTCATAGCGTGAGATGGCTGCTATATAGTGTTCAGTTTCTTTGCCAATAAATCATCAAGATTATCACGGAACTCTTCATTAGTTTTTCAAAGTTCTCTCTAATCTTTTGCGTGGTTTGCTGACAAAGTTTAGGTCGTGCAATTTGTTCTTCCAGAAACATGGGGCTCTGTTTCCTGCATGTCTGAGTCTTTGGTGCCACGATGCATTCTGCTAGATGCAGCGACAGAGGACCTTCCAGAGCCTTTTGTGGACATGTTAATCCCTGTTTATGTGGTACTGACTCTTTAAGATGGAGCTGCAGCTTGTGCACGCTGGTTAGGATGCTGTGTGCTGCTAAGATGGAGGACAGCTCTGTGCTTGCTTGCAGACTGTGTGGGTCTTGCAGGAACTGCAGATTCAGCTGTGTTTTGACTATTCTGCCACAGATATACGTTAGAGAAAGTCCCGTAGAGGTTGTGAGAGGATTTTTCAGTATAAGCTAATGGTAGACAGTGAACTCGCTGACAATAAGTTCCAGCGTGTAGCCAGTTGCATGTAGAGAAGATGCAATGGAGTTGCTTAAGGTACAGTTTAATGGATTTACCTTGAAGAACTGTATGCCATGCGGTCAAAACACAATGCTACATCACAGTGAAGATCAGTAAGTCTGCTTGCAGCCAAGCTGGATGACAGAGAAGAAACAGGACGTGATATAAGAGAGAGGGAGGGAAGAGGAAACAATGTTACTATGGGAAAATTAATTAAAGGAGCAGGGACGTGAAAATAAAAACAATGAACCCTTTAGCCACTGGGTGGCAGCATTACATATATAAGAAAACAATAACATTGCACAGTACATAAATATGAAGCTGTGACAGCATAGGGATACAGGAGCCCAAAATTGTCTCTTGGCCCCCCCTTTTTATGTCTTTAATGGCCCCAAAGATGTATGGTAAACAATTACCCAGTGTTTACACGTAAACAATAACACTGCATGCTCGCTTCCAGGTTCCCATGAGCACATGTGCCTAGTTTCTTGCTCATGGGTTGTAAGGCGTTCCGGATATTCAACTGCGCCTGTCCGGAAGTAGACGAATCCTGTGTAAGGAGGCCCAATGGATTTACCGTATGGACTCTGTCCAACCAAAGGGCCTAAATGAGACTTTGCAATTTGGTTGTTTTATAGAATAGGCTCTACTTTGGGGCCTGTCGGCATTGCTTTGCCCTGTCCGCACTCTCCATAGAGGACCACTAAAGGATTCTTTTTAAGTCTGACCAATGAACATGTATCATGGTTATATTCCTAATTTTTCATTATATTCATTGATTACTTACAGCTTGATAATCCAAGTCAGCTGAGGACAATGAATTTTGTACCCCGAATGTTCTTCTTTTTTGGCCCTTTTTTAAGCCCATGTTAATTTGCACGTGTTTGCCATATAATATTTGCTCAGGGAAAGTCAATTATATATGCCCCGCCACATTAGTCTTTTATTATTATATATTATGGTAGATGATGTGGTGTTGGTAGTAAGTACATTGGCTGAGGGTGGACACTGTGACAGTTAGTCGATGTATGTGGTTAGGAGCATAGCGCATCTTCATTTATAGATATGGCGACAATCCCATGAACTGCCTTTCGGACATGCGCAGTGCTTTGTTGTGAATGCCAGGCGCCGCGTGGTTCGGGCCGGCATTCAGCATATGCGCGGTGTCACTTCCGGCGATGTTAACCGGAAGTGACGGGTATTCTACTTCCGGACATGCGCAGTTGAATATCCGGAACGCCGTACAAACCATGAGCAAGAAAATAGGCACATGTGCTCATGGGAACCTGGAAGCGAGCATGCAGTGTTATTGTTTACGTGTAAACACTGGGTAATTGTTTACCATACATCTTTGGGGCCATTAAAGACATAAAAAGGGAGGCAGAGACAATATTGCTCTGTATCCCTCTTATCTTGGGTGCCAGCGTACTAGAGGTGCTGCGGGAATTTATCGTCATTATACCTGGCAGCACTTGAGCTAAGTATCAGTTTATTTATCTAATTTTGAAGTACATGTGTTGTGATATATGCGTTGTATATAGCGTATTCTTTTTCCACAGTGAGAGAAATTTTGAATCCCCTGATGAACCCTAGAATTGTATGGGGGAAACGCGTCGGGATAGCTGGGATTTAAAGGTGTTTATACACGCATGTAGTGACATTGTCTGTCATTAAAGCGGAGCCGCTCTTTATCGGGGCGATTACTCCACTGGCAGATAGTGCACAGTATGCTGTATCATCTAGGTATGTAGTGGTAATGTATAGGGGTTTAGATATTAATATTTTTTAAAAAAAGATAAGTAAAAGTTATGTTTTAACAGGGATTATTATTTGCAGTGATATATCACCAGAATCGTATCGACCTGCAGAATACAGACAATATATAATTTATACCAGAGTAAATGCCATAAAAAGAACCCAAAACCCCTACAAACATGACGCAAGTACATTTCACTCCACTTAGAATTTTTTTTCCTGCTTTTCTATAACATGGTACAGTAAATGGCCCTTTTATGTCTATATTGACGGAAAAATAACAAAATTTTGGCTTTTGGAAGGCAGGGAGGAAAAAAAAATAAAGAACCAGAACATTATGACTGGCTGTCAGAGAGGGTTAAATACACCCACAACATATTCACATGATTGAAAACAGCCAATGAATGCAGCATAAGAAACAAAATATAAAAAAATACATAACAAATATAAAATATCATTAAAGGGGTTGTCTCGCTACAATGATTGGGTTTTAATTTAAAGATCTTTAAAAAACAAGCAGCTTTGCAATATATGTTCATTACAAATGTCCTACTGATTTTGAGCTAGCCCTGTTAGTATTACTACATCAGCTTCTCAAATCTCTATAGTAGCTGACCTGTTGATCCTTATCTTACTGGCTGTCAGGTCTGAATGACTCATCACCTTTGAAGACAGGTCTGAGCAGAGAGCCCCTCCAGCACAGAATGCTTCTGTAGTGGAGGGAGGAGGAGGACTCTGGCGTCTGTGTCCTTACTGCCTGGATTAACCCTGTGTGTGCCTGCTTCCTCCTGCTCTCTACACAGATAGATGTGACAGCAGTGACCCTGTCTGTTACTATAATCATGATATGTCTTTGGAACTGTGACTATACTAATACTGTACAGATCAGGCATGTGAATACTTTATGCTCTCCTGTATTAGTGAGACATCCTGAGTATAGTAACACTTCCCTTGTTGTTGCTGGAGATGTGGAGACTTGTAAGCTAAGCAGGGGATATAGGAACACATGCATCCCCTCTGCTCTATTAGCATACACAGCAGCTTCACAGACCTCTCTACACTCATAGATCAGCCCTCTCCTGTAACAGACCTAGGCAGGCACACACAGGGTGAACTCTGAGAGCAAACCCCCTCCCCCCCCCCCCCCTGTATAGAAGTTACGTAGCTGCCTGTGTGCTGATGGGAGGGGGAGAGGGAGCAGAAGAGACAGACCAAGAAGCACGCCCCTCAGTTCAACTTACCAGGGACACTGACAGGCTGAAAGCTCGTAATGAGACAACTCCTTTAAGGATATATATCAAGTCTCATGTTTGAGCCAGATGGCTTTTTAGTACCCAAAGTTAAAACCCACCAAGCTTCATGACTCAACAGTTTTCTCCAGTGATCCCTGCCTCTCTTCAGAATGTTTTAGTGCTTTAAAAAAAACAAAACAAAAAAAAAAACATTCTCTGTTTCTTAAATTTGGGCTGCAGTGCCATTTTCTACAAACAATAGTTTTTTGTGTTTTTCCAACTATAGATCCTAGTGAGGGCTTATATTTTGCGGGAGTGTGGTATTTATTGGAATCAATATTTATTGGTAAACATGCGACCTTTTGATCATTTTTTATTAACATTTTTTGTGGATGTGAAATGACCAAAAAACCCACAATTTTGGTGCTTGGATTTTTTTTTCTTCTATGGTGTTCAGTGTACAGGATATGTGATTTTACATTTTAATAGATCAGACTTTTATGGACGCGGTGATACCAATTATGTGTAACTCTTTTTGGGAAAAATGGCAAAAGAGGGGTATTTGAACTTTTAGGCTAGGTCTACACATGGTACTATCGTCAGATTTTTGGTGGATTCAGTATTTAGAATCCGTTGAAACTCCAATGCTACCCTGTGCCACGTAGACAGCAATGAAAAACCCGTCCTGTAGTCTACACAACACAAATTTTTACAATCGGTCTTAAAATCTGGCGGATTTTAAAACATCTCAGATAATCCGCCCATATTGACCGTTGGCCTTGCACATTAAATTTACAAGGCCAATGGCAAATCCTCAAACTGACCGTGGTCTTAACACAAATCTGTGCCAAAAACCGTGGTCAAGCATTGTTTAAATGCCGTCGGATTTTGGATGGCATTTTAACATTGTCATGACCGCTCAGCGAGCGGGAAGTGGATCCACCGGTCACCGCTAGGAGAGCGGAGTCTAAGGGGCCCCTTGACTTCACCGGAGCCCGCCACAAGGCAGGACGGGCTTTGCTGCAGGGAATCCCCCAGGTCGCTACCCCCGACGCAGGACCCAGCGGTGACAGCCGAAGCAGATAGCGTGGACACAGGGCCGACCGGAGCGTGAAACTGGAGAAGGTAGGACACCGTAGCATAGAACCGGAGCAGGCAGGACTGACTAGTCGGGACTGACAAGACAGGAACGGAGACGTAGGAGCTACGCAACCGTCAGAGAGAACGCTAGCAAACGCACACTGCCGTAGCTCACGCAGGGAAACCAACAACTGGGCGCCGACGACAGGAAGGGGTCTCCCTCTAAAGCCCGTGCACCAATGCCATAAGTGGAAAGGGAACGCCAATTAAGTACTGGCCCTTTAAATCTAAGAAAGCTGCTCGCGCGCACCCCTAGTGGCCGGACGGGATAGTGCAGGCAGAAGCAGAAACTGCCCATGCCTCTGAAGGAGGAAGCAGGACGCGGCTGAGTAAGTAGCAGCACAGCGCATGCTGGGGCTGGCTGTGCCTTGCCTGGGGTCGGGCGCCCGGTCCGCAGCATGGGAGGCGCCGGGAGGCCGGGAGGCGCGAGTGGCCGCAGTCCGGGCGTCAGACCGCAGCGTGCGGCGTTACAAACATATGTGTAGTAGTATGATGTTGTACCGTGTTAGCCATAGAAAGTAGTAGAAGAGTGAAAAAATCAGGCGATACCTTTTAGAGGCTAACTGAGTATATTTGATGGTGAGCTTTCGAGAGAACTAGCTCCCTTCTTCAGACATGATGTTATACCTTAAGAAGAAGATGTCGCTGTTGAGTTGTGCAAGTTTCTTAAGCCGTTTTTTCAATTCCATTCTTGAGCGGTACATTGTGGTATCTTCCAAATTGCTAGTAGTATGATGTTGTACCGTGTATGGCTAACACGGTACAACATCATACTACTAGCAATTTGGAAGATACCACAATGTACCGCTCAAGAATGGAATTGAAAAACCGGCTTAAGAAACTTGCACAACTCAACAGCGACATCTTCTTCTTAAGGTATAACAACTTGTCTGAAGAAGGGAGCTAGTTCTCTCGAAAGCTCACCATCAAATATACTCAGTTAGCCTCTAAAAGGTATCGCCTGATTTCTAAACATATGTGTAGACATAGTATTAGGCTACGGCCACATGGCAGTGACAAAATACTGGCCGGATTCTTCTTAAGAGTCCGACTGGTATTTTATCGTCTTTTCAATGGTTTTGGGGGACAGCTCTGTCCGCGGTTTGCAGATTAGCCCGTCCCGCTTAAACAATGGCTAGCACACCTTTCTCTCGAAAACCGGGTGGAAGATTGTGCATGTTCCGAGTTTTTCGGAATGCCGATAATTAGGAATCCGTCTGGGTTAAAATCTGTTTAGTGTAGACTATTGGGCAGATTTTCTATGAAGGTTTATGGGGATGATTGCTTGTCAGTTGTCAGAAGGGAATCCGTCAGACGGGTTCCAAAACTGTCTGAAAATCTGATGAAAAAACATTATACTTTTAAAACATTTTTTTCTTTTTTTTTCACTAGTAAGCCCTCCCAGGATACTTGACCACTAAAGGTTTTGATCGCTTGTATATCCCTCTGTTTTTTTAAATAATGCAGAAGGGTGTATCAAGATAGTGGTTCTATTACTTCCTGCCGGTGGAAGCCTTCATTAGCAGGCACCCTGAGGTTTCATCTGGGGGGAAAGAGTGATTGGAGGGAGAAACAGTTCCTCATGAATTAATTTAGCTGTGACGTCTAAATGGGATGCTGTTAGGGCAAGTTCACACGGCGCATTGCGCTTAAATTTTTTTAATAACAGTTGTCTAATGACACTTAAAAAAGTAGAAACAAATGAGATAAAGGACAAAAAAATCAAGTAATACCATTTAAAAAAAATAAATATGTTTTATTTCTTGAAGATCACAGAAACATACACAGATATGTGTGTAGCTACTGCTGATGATGTTTAGCTCACAGAGCATTATCTAGACTGGAAACAATTGTATCGACTTCTCAGATGAGAGCAGGACTAGCTATGTATAATGTAACATTCTGAAGTCTGGGCTGTTTAGCTCACAGAGCATTGTCTAGACTGGATGCAATTGTATTCTCTTTTCAGCTGAGAGCAAGACTTGTTATGTACAATGTATCAGTCTGGAGTCCAGGCTGTTTAGCTCACAGAGCATTGTCTAAACTGCATACAACTGTATCCACTTCTCAGCTGAAAGCAGGGCTATCTATGTACAATCTGTAGTCTGGGCTGTTTAGCTCACAGAGCATTGTCTAGACTCTGATGCAATTGCATTCTCTTTTCAGCTGAGAACAGGACTAGCTGTGTTCAACGTATCAGTCTGGATTCAGGCTGTTTAGCTCACAGAGCATTGTCTAGACTAGATACAACTGTATCCACTTCTCAGCCGAGAGCAGTTCTACCTATGTTCAGTGTATCAGCCTGGAGTCTGGGCTGTTTAGTTCACAGAGCATTGTCTACACTGAATACAAATCTGAGCAAGACTAGCTATGTTAAATGTTTCAGTCCGGGGTCCAGGCTGTGTAGCTTACGGAGCATTGTCTAGGCTGGATACAATTAGATCTACTTCTCAGTTCAACAGAACTAGTTATATACAGTACAGGGTATATTGGAGAGAGATTGAAAGATAAAGTATATTAGAAACTTGTAGAATTTTTTTATGTATACACTGGTCAGGTTTTATTCATATAAAACTGGAAAACCCCTTTAAACCTGCTTCTTCTATTATATGTTCCATAACTGTTGCTTAATGAACTGTGACTCTGTTGTGCTGTCTCCTGGCATAGATACATAACTTTAATACCCACTTGGCACATATCCCTGATAATAGTTTGGGATTTCCTTTACTAATCTCTTACAACGCAGCCACATAACATGGGATATACTCAACAGCTGCAGGACCCAGATGCTGGAGGTACAAAGATCATTTTCTTCAATATGTTTTCCGCTTAAGATTTGTCTAAATTTCTGGGCTTTTTAATGGAGAACCTGACATTTTGATGGAAATAAAAAAAAAAAATATTTGGTTTGTTGTCCCAGGGTGGATGGGAGTGATGTTCCATATTATTTATTTGTCTCATATTGTAGTATTACATTTGGCAGTGTGGTAATACCTCTGCCCTCGATACCTGTTATATTGACAGATAAGTCCTGGCATATCAGCAATGTCCACACTGTAACATGTGGAGCTATATTGACTTATCCCTGCCACTGACAAGGGCTTCCGTAGAGAAGCCTCCATAGAAAAGTCCAAAAAAAGGTTCTTCTGGTGCTACTTTATGCAGTTACACCATAACATCTGTCCATAGGAGAGAACAACACTTTTTAACCCCCCCTCCTTCCTTCTTATCTGCAAAAGTGCCCTACATGAACTTGAGCCTTTTCTCTCCTGGACCCCAAGGGGTCTACCTGGGAAGCATCCTTGTTTCAGTCTGGAATGCTTCTGAAATGTCTTGGAAGAGAGTATTCAATTATTCTTTATTCATTTACATGGTGCTGATATGTTACACAGAGCCGTGCAGAGATTGATATGATGTACTTACCCTGTACCAGTGGCTACACTGATGCCTCTACCCTGTACCAGTCACTACACTGATGCCTCTACCCTGTACCAGTCACTACACTGATGCCTCTACCCTGTACCATTCACTACACTGATGCCTCTACCCTGTACCAATCACTACACTAATGCCTCTACCCTGTACCATTTTACTACACTGATGCCTCTACCTGTACCAATCACTACACTGATCCACTACTCTGTAACCCAGTCAGTACACCGATGCATCTACCCTGTACCAGTTACTACACTGAAACCTCTTCCCTGTACCAGTCACTACACTGATGCCTCTACCCTGTACCAGTCACTACACTGATGCCTCTACCCTGCACACCAGTCACTACACCAATTCTCTACCCTGTTACCAGTCACTACACTGATGCCTCTACCCTGTAACCAGTCACTACACTGATGCCTCTACCCTGTACCTAGTCATACACTGATGCCTCTATACCCTGTACCATCACTACATCTGATGCCTCTACCCTGTACCAGTCACTACACTGATGCCTCTACCCTGTACCCAGTCACTACACGATGCCTCTACCCTTACCAGTGACTACACTGATGACTCTACCCTGTCCCATCACAGCCCTGATGCCTCTACCCTGTACCATCACTACAATGATGCCTCTTCCCTGTACCAATCTCCTACACTGATTCAGCAACCCTGACAGTCACTTACACTGATTGCCTCTACCCTGTACCGTCCACTAAAACTGATAGCCTCGTACCCTGAACCATCTACTATACTGATGCATCTACCCTGTACCCAGTCACACACCAGATGCCTCACCCTGTACCAGTCAACAACACTGATGCCTCTACTCGTACCAGTCACTACACCGATGCCTCTAACCCTGTAAACCAGTCCCACTACACTGATGCTCTACTCTGGTACCATCACTACACTATAAGATGCCATCTACCCTTTAAACCAATACTACACTGATGCCTCTACGCGTACCAAGTCACTACACTGATGCTCTACCTGTACCAGTCACTACACTGATGCCTCCTTCCTGTACCAGTCACTAAAACCTGATGTACCTCTATCCTGTTACTAGTCACTACACTGATGCCTCTACCCTGTACCAGTTACTACACTGAATGCCCATCTAACCCTGGTACCAGTCACTAACTGATGGCTTCTACCCTGTACCAGTCGCACCCGACCCCCACTACACTGCTGCCTTCTACCCTGTACCAGTCACTACACTGATGCCTCTACCCTGTACCAGTCCACTATCTGATGCCTCTAACGCGTACCAGTCAACTACAACTTGATTCTCTACCCTGTACCATCCACTATACTGAACCTCTACCCTTTCCACCACTACAACTGAAGCCTCTTAACCTTTACAATCACAACACTGATCCTCTACTCATGTACCCAGTCACTACACTGATGTCTCAACCCTGTACAATCACCTACACTGATTGCCTCTAACGCTGTTACCAGTCCACTACACTGATGCCTCATACCCTGTACCATCACAAACTTTATGCTCTACATCCTGTACCAGTCACTACACTGAAGCTTCTATCCTGTACCAGTCACTAATCTGATGTCCTATCCTATAACCATCACTACACTGATTTGCCTCTACCTGTTACCAGTTACTACACAGATGCCTCTACCCTGTACTAGCACTACACTGATGCCTCTACCCTGTACCATCACTATTCTGATGCCCTCTTACCCTTTTAGCCAGTCCTACACTGATGCCTCTCACCCTGTACCAGTCACTACACTGATGCCTCTATCCTGTACCAGTCAATACAAGGAAGCCTCTCTACCCTGTAACCCAGGTCACTACACTGATGCCTCTAGACCGCTGTACCAGTCACTACACTGATGATCTGCCACCCTGTACCAGTCACTACACTGATGCCTCTACCCCTGTAACCAGTCACTACACGTGGATGCCTCTACCTGTACCAATCACTACTGATGCCTCTACGCTGGTACCAGTCACTATACTGATGCCTCTACCCTGTACCATCACTAACCCTTATGCTCTATCCTGTACCAGTCACTAACACTGATGCCTCTATCCTGTACCAGTCACTAAACAGATGTCTCCTATCCTGTACCAGTCACCTCCCTGAAGCGCCTCACCACTGTACCGAGTTGCAACACTGATGCCATACCCTGTACCCAGTCCAATACACTGATGCCTCTACGCCCTGTACCAGTCACACATTCTGATCGCCTCTAACCCTGTACCAGTCACGTCACTGATGCCTCTACCCTGTTAACCAGATCACTATACTGAGCCTCTAACCCAAGCCCCAGTCAATACACGCGAAGCCTTTACCCTGTACCATCCCCTTAACGAGCCTTTATCCTGTACCAGTCACTACAAACACACAACAATGCCTCTACCTGTCCAGTCATCTACACTGATGCCTCTACTCCTGTACCAGTCACTACACTGATGCCTCTACCCTGTATCACAGACACTACACTGATGCCCAGTACAAACGCACACCCGGGGGGTTACATCAGGGGAGGGAAAGGAGGAGGGGGAAAGATCCCTCCTGCCTCCTCCCTGTACGAGGGGCTGGGACGGAGGGGGGCGTCTGAAATGACCCTCCCTGCGAATCGCCGGGCGGATGAGGCGGGCAGGCCCATCTGGCGAGCGGTGCCCACCTCGCCCACTCTTTTGGAACGGGCCCCGGGGGCCGGGGGTTTGCGTTCTAAACGCTACTCCCGGGACCCCATTCATTTAAAGAACCCCCGCTGCCCTGCCGGCCAAAAAGGGGGGGGTTGGCAAACCCATGCTCCAAAACCCTGTTTTTAACCCGTCCACTTACCCCCCGATGGCCATCTAAACCCCTTGTACCAGTCACTAACCCCCCTTGAGCCTTCCCCCCCTTTGTTAAACCCAGTCCCCATAAAAACCCCCCCCCCAAAAAAGGGCCCCAAACCCCGTATCAGTCACCCACACTGATGCCTCTCCCCTGTACCCTTCCAAAAATACCAACCGGTCATCCCCACCGTGTTTATTCCAAATCCACTACCCCTTTTTATGCCGCTACCCTTTGTTTCCCCTTGTTAAAATTTCCCCGCCCGATTGGGCCCATTTACATTAAAACCATCCCCTACCCTTGGGGGTGAAAAAACCCCCAAAATTTTTATAACCCTTTTATCTTCCCGAGACAACACTCCCGCCCCGCAAAAAAAACACCAGGGGCTGTCTGTCCCCGGGCTCCGACATCATTTTTCCTCTCTCCCATCTTAAAATAAACCTCCCCAAAAAAGGAAAATTTTTTTCATTCCCCCCGTTACTAACAACCCCCACCCCGCTAATTTTTTTGTGTGTGGCAAACACCATAAAATCCTAGGGAGGGAAAGGCCCGTGTTTTGGGGTATAATAGGGTCGGGTCTTCCTTACCCCCTTTTAACCAAACCCCCCGCCCCCCTGTCAAACCCGCCCTCAAGAAACCCTCTCCGGGAAACCGTTTCCTTTTTTCACTGTGGAAAAAAACTTTAAATCTCATTTTGCCTTATTCTTTCCGGGGTTGACACTGTAATCCCTTTCTTTTGGTCTCCCCCCCCTGTAAACTCTCCCTCTCCAATCTGTCCTGGAAAAGCAGCAGCCAGGCTTTCTTTTTTTCCAGCCCTATATGGGTGCCTTACCCTGTGTCAGTCACTGCCCCTTTGGGTTTCCCCCTTCGAAAAGGGAAAACAACCAAACTCAGATTTCACCCATAAAGCTTCCCCAGCGTGCAAACCCCCCAAAATCTCCTCCTCATCCTGTCTACCACCCCAAGGGTCTCCCCTCTGTATTTATCTAAGATTAAAAACACCTCACTTTATTTCCCAACCTCCCCTGCCCCCTCCCGATTTCGAAAATTTTTGAAACCCTTCTCTGGGAAAAAGCTACCCCATGTGATCAGGCCCCCACTCCAACCCCAAGTTTTAAGTGGGCTTTTGAAAAAACCCCTCTTCTTAAAAAAGCCAAACCCAAAAACCCTAATTGTTTATCCCCCCAAAATTTTTTAAACATTTCACTTCCTCTTTTTTGGGGCACCCCAAGGGACTTATCTGTTATAGATGTATGGTTGGGGTGGCAAGTTCCCCCACTTTTCTATGTATACTACCCCATATTTATGTAAGCTTGGCTGGTCCATTGTAAAACCAAGCACTTGTCAGCCTTTGTTTCACCATACACCTGAATAGATTGTAGGCTTGCGAGCAGGGCCCTCACACATTGTCGTTCTCATTTGTAAGTAGCTTTTTTTAATGTAATGTCTGGGTTTGTCTGTGCTTATTCCCTCTATATTGTAAAGTGCTGCGGAATATGTTGGCAATATATAAAGTTTATTTTTTTTATTATTATTATTATTATTACTGGTCACCTACTACCAATGGCCTCTACCCTGTACCAGTCAATACACTGATGCCTCTATCCTGTACCAGTTCACTTACACGATGCCTTACAACCCTGTACAGTCACTACATGATTGCCTCTACCCTGTACCAGTCACCTACCAACGATGCCTTCTTCCCTGTACTCTGTCACTACCGTGTGCCTCAAACCTGTATACCAGTCACTACATGACTGCCCTTATACTGTACCAGTCACTACACCGATGGCCTCAACATGTACAGTCACTAACCATGATGCCTCTACCCTGTACCATTCACTACACCCGATGCCTCTACCCTGTACCAGTCCTACACCGATCCCTCAACCCTGTACCAGTACTACACCGATGCTCAACCTGTACCATCAACTACCCGATGCCTCTCCCATCCATCACTACACCGATGCCTCACCCTGTCCCATCACTACACCGATCCCCTCCCCCTTTTAAACCAGTCACTACACCGACCTCTACCCTATAATCACTACACTGATCCCCGGGGGCCCAGGACAAGCATTTTGGTGCCCTAGGCAAAGGGAAAGGGCGCCCTCCCACCCCCCTCGTATTATGGAAAAATATTAAAATTTAAAACCCCATTTTGACATTTTCAATTTAAAAAAGAAAAGTTTAAATTGCAAAAATTTTGGATTTTCTGGTCTTTTCACCCCCCTAAAATTTGAAGAAAAGTGACTAAAAGTCCATGTACCCCAAAAATGGGCCAATAAAAAGTACACATAACCGAAAAAAACCCCCCCTCACAAGTCCACATGGGGACAAACAAAATAATTATTGGTGAAAATTTTTATGAGGAGTTTTTGTTTTTTTATGGTATAAATATGGAGAAACCCCCTAATGTTTGGTATTGCGGAGTTGAGTCAACCTACAATACGATAATACAAATTTTTCTCCAATGAATTTAAAAAAAAATAAAACCCCCTAAAACCCTTTTGAAAGTCCCTTTTTTTCACATTTTGCCCCACTTGGAATTTTTTGGCAGTTTCCCATTTTCTATAGTAATGAATAACACCATTGAAAGACATCTTGTCCCGCAAAATAAAAGCCTCATTTTTCTATAGGTGGAAAAATAAAAATTTTTGGAAAGCGAGGGGGGAAAAATAAAAAGAGCCATATTATTTGACTGGGTTTAGCGGGAAAAAATTAACGTGAAAAGCAGGAGAATGCAGGGAAAACCCCGGGATTAGCTGCATATTTTCCTTTTTTTTTCCTTTAGGATTTCACTGCTTTTTTAGAAAGTGAAGTACCGTATCTTATTAAAGGGGGCTAATTAAAGCCCCTGCTCCTGTTATGTTTTCCTTGCTGCATACAAGTAAAAAAAAAAAAAAAAAAAAAAAAAGATTGACGGATCTTTTTTTTTTTTTTATTTACTGTGAATTGGGGAATTTTTACCATAAAAAGTAGTCCACGGTTTTAAACCACAGCAAAAATTTTCCTTTTAGAACAAGGGAAAATGTTAGTTGTGTTTTTAGTGTGATTTTGGTACAAAAACATGGTTTTAGGTAACTAAATACACATAAAAACACGGGAAACCCAGGCAAAGGGGATGTTCTATAGCTTTTCGATCTGTTCGGGGGACGGCCCCGAGACGCATCTAAACAATTAGGAGTGAGTTTACACGTGGTTATGAGAAAGACGCAGCGGCGTTCACTGAAAACCCCGTAGTGTTCCTCTCCTGTCTGTCATTTTTCTTTAAAAAAAAATGGAGCCGACAGGCAGGAGGGAAAACGCGCGGGGATCCTCAGTGAACGCCGCGGTCTTCCCCAAGACCACAGTGATAAACTCATGCTAATTTTTAGATGCGTCCTGGGTCCGTCCTGTCCGTCCCCGAAACAGACTAAAAAGCGGTATTTTTACGGGGTAAGAGCCGTGTGAACAAACCCCTTTGATTTCAGGGGTGTGTCAAAGCAGGGGGATCCTCCACTATGCTGTAAAACTGTAAACGGGGCCTTTTTTTGCTTTAGAGGAAGGAAACACTGTCAGCGCAGGTCATCGTGGGTGGGGAGCATAGTCCCCTCAAGGGACTGATTTGGGGGGTTCAGTCCCGCTCCCCGACGCTAAAAGATTTTCCCTTTTCACTACGTTGTTATTTTTAACCACAAGTCAGAAAATTTAAACCCCCACCTGCCTTTCCCAAAAAGATTGCTGGGAAACTAGCGCAGCAAGCAATGAGAGGGTTAAAAATTTCCCAACTTGTGGTTTCATCAATCAACATCGTTTAAAGAAAGAGAGCTGGGCTAAACATTGAATCCCCCCGGGGAAATTCCCCTCGCTGCAGTGGAGGGTTAACTACTCTCCTCACTATATTTTCAGTCAACTGATAAGATTCAGGACATTCCCTACCTGTGGAAGTCCTTGACAGCAGAAAAAGGCCCCTTTCACTTTCCCCGCCACAGAGTCTCGGGGGAAATAATTTTCTCCTGCTCAAAAAAGGGGGGGGGCGCGCGACGCTGAAAGGAGGAGACAGGAGAGTAGTCAGAAGGCTCTACGCGCTTATGGGCCGGGGTGGTGTGAGTCATTTTACCATGGGAAATGCGCCCCCCTTTCTTTCCCGGGAGAGGGGGCCCCAGGTTCGCCTTCCCTTTGGGCCCACCCATCATCACCCTCTGCGATGCCTCACCCTTTACCAGTCACTACACCCATGCCCCTACCCGTACCAGTCACTACACAGATGCCTCTACCCTGTACCAGTCACTACACCGATGCATCTACCCTGTACCAGTCACTACACCGATGCCTCTACCCTGTACCAGTCACTACACCGATGCCTCTACCCTGTACCAGTCACTACACAGATGCCTCTACCCTGTACCAGTCACTACACTGATGCCTCTACCCTGTACCAGTCACTACACCGATGCCTCTACCCTGTACCAGTCACTACACCGATGCCTCTACCCTGTACCAGTCACTACACTGATGCCTCTACCCTGTACCAGACACTACACCGATGCCTCTACCCTGTACCAGACACTACACCGATGCCTCTACCCTGTACCAGTCACTACACTGATGCCTCTACCCTGTACCAGACACTACACCGATGCCTCTACCCTGTACCAGACACTACACCGATGCCTCTACCCTGTACCAGTCACTACACCGATGCCTCTACCCTGTACCAGACACTACACCGATGCCTCTACCCTGTACCAGACACTACACCGATGCCTCTACCCTGTACCAGTCACTACACTGATTGTCTATGCACTTCAGGACAATCAGATTATTCCCAATGTCCACAGTTTTAACTGAATGTAAGAGCTGGAGTTCAGGGTGAAATCCATGAGCCACGAAAAAAATGCTCCTGAATTCAGTAGGCGGGGAGCACATGGCTGCCTCTACCAGTGACACCTGGACCAGGGGGAAGAGGGGCTGACACCCACATACCTGACTGCAGAGCCGGGCACCAGGTGTATGGCTGCTCTGGACTCACAGGACCTGTGATGATGTCACTGTCATGTGATCAGTCACATGTGTGGGAGGAGTCATGGGTCACATAATTACATGTCCTGTGGTTCTTCCTAGAGGTGCGCGTGCATTATGAGCTGCAGAAAAACATCTGTGATGCCTGCTCTACATACACAGCTCTGCAATATATATATACACACACACATACAGCTCTGTACTGTATATACACACAACTGCATCTTATTTATACACACAGCTCTGCATTTTATTTACACACAGCTCTTCACTGCATGGTATATACACATAGCACTACACTGTATATACACATAGCTCTACACTGTATATACACAGGCAGCTCTGCACTGTACATACACACATTATTATCATTTATTTTGGAGCGCCCTTGATTCCAGGGCGCTGTACATTTCAGGTGGGTACATAAATAACATTGGTCAAACAATTACAAAGTGACAATAAGTGACTTACAACTGGTACAGAGGGAGAGAGGTCCCTGCCCGCGAGGGCTTACAATCTACAGGGGAGGGGTGAAGAGACAGAAGGTGAGGGGCAGACATGCTTGTGGGGCGGAGGAGTGCAACACGGTTAATGTTGGTTATAGGCAATCCTGAAGAGGTTTGGTTTTAGGTTACTTTTAAACCCCGGGTGAGAGAGGGGGGGAGGTCTGATGTGTTGGGGAAAGTGATTTCCCAAAGTGTGGGTGAAGGGGGGAAAAAAGGGCTTGGAGAGGGTTTATGTGAGGAGGGTTTGAAAAGGGAGGAAAAGGAAGAGGAGAAGGTCCTGGAGGGCGGAGGTTGCATGGGGGGAGGTATTTAGGTTTAAAGGGGCCAAGAGATATTTGAAGGGGAGAGGTTATGGAGGCCTTGTAGGTCAAAGTTGCTAGCTTAAAACTAGATTCTTTTGGGAATGGGGAGGGGGAAAGGGGATGGGCAGGGGGGGAGGGGCCCAAGGGGAAGTAGCGGGGGAGAGAGGGGGAATCAGACGGACAGCAAGTTAAGGATGGTTTGGGGGGAGGGGAGGGTGTTTAGCTGGGGGGGCCAAAGAGAAGGATGTTTGCAGTAGCCTAGGCGGGAAAATGCCCAAGGGCATGGACCAACCATTTTTGTGCTTTAGATTTAAGAAATGAGGGTTTGGAAAAATTTATTTTTTGGGTTTTGAAGGGGTGCAAGAAAGGGGTTTGGGGGGTTTGGGTAATGGGGCGGTTTGAAGGACAGATTGGATTTCAATGTTCATATTTAAGCTCTTTTTTTGTTTACAACGCCGGGAACTGTTTTATACACACAGTTGACATTGCATAAAACAAAACCCCAAACATTTTATATGCACAAATTTTTGCCAAAAGGCTCCCACTTATAACACAGATCTTTACACTTTCTTAACCCAGCTCTTGACTGTATTATACACAGCTCGCTTTTGTTTGTCCTCACAGCCTTATTAATTGCACACACCCATATAAAATGATAATGGTTAGAGGCAAAAAAATAAAATTCACACTTATTTTGGCATATAAAATAATTGTGTTTTTTTTTTTTTTTTTAAAAGGGTATTGAGAAAAAAAGTTCAAAAATTCCCTAAAACCCTTTTTCCTACACCCAAACCCCTTTCCCCTTGGGTGATAGAATCAAAACAAAAACTGGTGCAGTGAACTTTAGCAACCAGTAACCCCCGCAGTTTTCCCTTTTTTAAGGTCAATTTGAAAACTGGCTTATATCATAAAACTTAAGACTATGTTAATTGATGTATGCGGCGCGTACAGTACGCAGTACATCATTTGTTTCAGGAGCTTGTGGTAGTACGCGCGTACTCCCGCGGTAGGGGGAAAGGGTTTCGGCTTTGGGAAAACTCATTTATTTCACGGGAATTTTTCGCACAAGTAATTGAAAAGGTCACTTATCTCCCGCAAAGTACAATACAGAATTTGGATTCCCGAATTTGGGGGCGCATTTCGGCCGTTTTAGAGGAAAAAATACGGCGAAAAAGGCGTGCCAAAATTACCCCGTGTAAAACATCCCCAAAAGAGCGACACCCCAGGAAAGAGACGCTTTTTTTTCATGTTGGATTTTGCAGGAAGGGGATAGTTGTGACAGTAAAACCCTTTCTTAAAAAATTTTGGTAAGTTTGCCCTTTAACGAGACTGTTTTGATTTTTGTTTTGAAGCAATTTAAAAAAAAAATGGCTGTTTATGTCATTGGAAAAATCCAGGGCCACATTCCAAATTCCAAGTTCCAGACTTTGGAAGGGATAGTGAACAGGATGTGTACGGCGTCGTCCTAAAAATTTCGATCAGGCCCTTAGTTTTTGAACTAAAAAACCTGTCCGAGGCTGGGCCCGCCGGGCCCCCCCCGGGGCCCCGGGTCCCCTGGCTTTGGGGGTTTCCGGCGCGGGGGTCCCGCGGCTGCCCGCAGCTGTTTTCCTTCCCCCCAAGCCCGGGAAAAACCCCGTATCACCAGCCCCCCGCCCCCGTGCTTCTCCGTCGGGTTTAAAAACAGCCGCCGCGCGCTTTCCCGTGCTTAGGGCCGCAGCGCGCGCGGCGGGCGGGAAATTTCATCGCCGTCGCTGACCCTATTTTTGTGCACCCCTCCAACACTCGCTCCCAGTTTCTTTGGGGTTTTTGTGCTTTTGGAAAGGGCCTTGGAGTTTTGGAAGTCCGGTTGATTACCTGTTAAAAAAACCCCAAGTCTTTCCCGCTACTTTTCCCTGCCCTTTCCCTGTTTGCCCCCGGGCCCTAAACTTCTGCCTTTTCTCTGACCACAAACCCCTCTGCCCCCCGTCCGGGACCTCCTCCCTGCCCCCGACTACGCCCTCCGGGGATTTCTAAATTTCTGAAACCCGCATTCCCCCGGTTGCCCATCGCAAGCAAAGTACGTCAGAGGGTTGGGGCCCTGGTAGCCTCACGCGCACCCAAGTCCACCCCGCTTTGGGGCGGGCTCTGGTAAATACCGGGGGTCACTTAGACTCCGTTCCTGGCGGGGGTTTAAACTATCACCGCTTGCGGTGGCCAGAGGATCCTTTTTTGAAATTCAAAAAAACTACAGTTTTGGGTCGGGGAATCCCCCCCCCCCCCCTCAGCGGCGGGAGGTGGATCCACTGGTCCCCGCTGGGAAATTTGGGGTTTACCCTACGTCGGGGGGGAGCGGGTCAAAAGGGGCCCCTTTTTTTCCCGGAGCCCCCGCAAGGCGGGGCGGGCTTTGTTTGCGGGAAACCCCCCGGGGGGTCGCTACCCCCGACACGGGGCCCCAGGGGTGAGGGCCAAAGCAGGTGAGGTAAGGCCGGGAAACCCCCGGAAAGGTGGGTACTTAAATAGGCAGGCACTGGAGGTAAAAACCCGGGTAGGCGGAACAGGCTAGGCGGGGATGACGGGGGAGGGCAAAAAAGTGGGAATGGGGAAACGGGTCAGAAAAAAACGAAAGCGACGCAAAACAAACGTTCCCTAACGAAAGGGGACCCAACAATTGGGTGCCGACGGCAGGAAGGACCCCATACCTATAAAGCCCCAAGGGCTAAAAAGGAAATGGGTTTTGGAAAAGAGGAGCCCCAAATTAGGTGTACCCCTTTTAAAAACTGGGAAAGCTGCTCGCGCGGGGCCCCCTAGGGGCCCGGCCGGGAAAGTGCGGGGCAAAAGGGCAGGGGGATCCCGGGGGGGCCCCTGAAGGAGGGAAGCTGGATGCGGGCCAGGTTTAGGTAAGTGGGGTTCCCAGCCCCACCCGCATCCCGGGGGGGCTGGCTGCCCCTGGGGCCGGCGCCCCGGTCCGCGGGAAGGGAGGTGGCAGGGGGGGAGGCGTAAATAAACCGAAACCCCGGGGGGGCGTTACGTCCCCCCTCCCTTAGGGCCCCCCTTCCAAAAAGGGGGGAGTCTGTAAAAAACGTTGGATAAAGGGGGTTTGGGAGCGTTGATGTTTTCTTGAGGCTCCCAGGCCCCTTCCTGGGGCCCTTTAGCCCTTCCAATCCACGAGGTAGAAAGTTTTTGCCTTTAGAACGCAAAAAGGGTTAAAGGATCTTTTTTATTTCGTGATGTCTTCGGTATTAGGAGGTGCGGAAACCCAGGAACCCCCTTTGCGAGAATAGATTGAAATCCCCGGGTTTTTTTCGGAGGGGAAACATGAAAGGGAATTGGGGATGCAGAGGGGGGGGGGGCAAGGGGAGTTTGAGGTTTACGGGTTAAAATCTGTCTTTAAGAAGCAAAAGGGGACCAAGATAGCGTGGGGGGAAAAACTTAAAAATAGGAACTCGGGGGGATGTGTTTGGAGGGGGAGCCAAACTTTATCCCCAAGGTTGGAAAGTAGGGGGCGCTCGCTTTTCTTGTCGCTTGCGCTTTAAAAAGGGTGGCCAAAAAGACAAAAAAATTTTGACGGGTGTTGACCAAAATTTTGAGAAAAGTCCCGTACTAGGGTGTTGGCGCGGGAAATTTCGGGAAGAGGCAGAAAGTGCAGAGGAAGACGAGGATGTTGACCAAAACCCACTTGGGAAGGGGAGACCCCCCTGGGGACTGTTTAGTATGGTTGTTGTAGGCAAAACTCCCCCCAGGGGAGAAGAGGACCCAATGGGTCTTGCGGGTGAGAAAAATTTGGCACGGGGTAGTTCCCCGGCCCTGGTTAAAATTTCCCGCTAAAATTTGGGCCCCTTTAGACTGTGGGTGAAAATGCAGATGGGGAAACCCAATTTTAAAATTCCCGGGCAGAGAGCACAGGGCACGCCAAAGAAGCGGGGAGGGGAATTGTACCCCTCTATCAGAGACGATGTTAAAAGGGCTTACCAGCAAAGGGGAAGTTGTGCTGTTAATAAAACAAAAAAAAAAGCCGTTGTGGGCCAAAGGGAAAGGGCCCTTTGGCGAGGGGGGTGTGAAATGACCCCATCTTGGAGAAATCGGTCCCCACGCCCCAGAAAAACCCGAAACCCCGGGGGAGGGGGGGAGATCAGTCACAAAGCCCATAGCAAGGGGGGGTTTCCCAGGGTGTTTTTGGGCATGGAAATTGGAAAACCGAAAAACCAGCGGCGAAGCGGGGAAGCTTTTTACCCCCGGGCCCCAATTAGGTCAAGAAGCCACGAAACCCTTACGTCCGGGTGCGGGGGAGGGCCACCAGTAGTGCGTCGAGGGCGGAGAGATTTAAAGATAGCCAGCATAAAGGGCCCATTTTGGGAAAAAGCATGACCCCGGGACAGAATGGGGTTTCCTCAGGGTGGGGCAAAAAAGGTTTCCCTTACCAGGGGGGGTTTTTCCCCGAAAACCTTCCCGGGTGCGCAGGGAACCCCGGGCGTTGGGGGGGGGGATCATGAAATGTGGTTCAGTTTTCAGGATTTGGGGGATCTGTTGCCCCGTGCAGAGCATGGGCCCCTGAGTTTTTTTTGCGGGGGGCCCGGAAAAAATAAAGGGAAATGAAGTTGAAACGGGGAAAAATAAGGCCTTTCGGGCCCTTTGATGGGATTAAAGGGTTTTGTGCTGTCTGTATTTTAAAAAGCAGGTTCTTTTTGACCCAATTAAAAAAAATTTTGTCACAGGTGAAAGAGGGGCCCCCTCCAGAAGTTGCCCCCCTTTCCCCCAAAGGCCCAATTTGTCGCAGTAGTTTTCTGCCCCCAAATGGATTTGTTTTTTTCCGCTGGAAAAAAAAGGTCTTTGAGAAAAACCCAAACAGGTGACGAATTTCCCCTTGGCTTTTCTTTTGTAGAAGCACAGCTCCAGCCCGACTGAGGATAAACAACTTCCCGAAAAGAAGGGGCTCTCAGGGGGCCCCGGGGGGGGGTGAAGCACAGAGGGGAGGCAAAGGCTGTTTTAACCGGGGGAAAGGTTCTTCAGCCTCCGAGGTCCATAGACGAGGGTTACTGCCTTTCTTTTGAAAAGCCCACAATAGGAAACTATGAGCCCTGGGGAAATGCGGGAATAAAAAATTTGGGGGGGTAGGAGGGAAGAAAACCCCATGAAACCCCTTTGGGGTAGCTCAAAGACCGACAGGGCGTGGCCAAATTTAATTTCTGCCGAAGACTTTTAGGGGTCCCTTAGAAGACCCTGCGCAGGAAATTTTTTTCCCAAAAGGGAAAAGGGAAACTGGTTTTGTTTTAAAAAGACACTTTTTCCCAAATTGGTTTGAGATGGGTTTCCCTCTAAGGCCCTTGAGAGTAAAAGAAAGAAAAATGAGCCCCCATGGGATTTTAAATTGGGGGGAAATTTGATCAAGATGTCGGGCCAAGGGAGGGCAAGTACGCAGGGGGTAGAGAAGGTCTCGGGAAGATGTCGTTTAAAATTCTTGAAAAAACAGCGGGGGGATTTTCAAAAGGCCAAATTTGGCCCTGACAAGATATTCATAATGGCCATCGGGGGGGTGTTTAAAAGGGGGTCTTCCATTCGTCCCCCCCGATATAACCCGGAAACAGATTGTAAGCGCCCGGAGGTTTGAGCTTGGAGAAGGGCCCCTGGGGCCCCGGATCCTATCAAGGGAAAAATCCGAAACCAAAAGGCAAAAGGGCAGCGATTTTTGTTTGTCATCTTATTGAAAGGGCCCGATGTCTATGGCCCCGGTCGCCAAGGGCCCCTCGTCCTTCTCGACAAAAAGAAGCCAGCCCCCGCGGGAGTGAAGGGTTGCGGATTTAAAACCCCTTTTCAGATTTTCCTTGATTTACGCCGACTTTGGGCCCTTTGTTTCCGGCCCGGGGGGGGCAAAAGGGGGAACTCTACCCGGGGGGGGCCCTAGGGTCCTGTTTCAGCCTATAGGACAATTTTTGTAGGGCCCGGGTGAGGAGGAAGGAAAAATTTCCCCCTGTTTCTTGCAGAACACGTCCCCAAAAATCCCCGGGATTTAGCAGGAAGACCTGATGGGGCTGGGACGGTAGGAAGGGAAAGGGGAGAGGCACCCACCAAACGTGGAGGAAGGCATTTGGGGCCGAAAAGCAACTGGAGTGGCAACCGGGGGTTTCCCCAACGGGGTGACTTCGCCCGGTTTTCCCCGTAAAGATGGGGCTGTGGTCCCCCAGCCAAGGAAGCCCCCCCGAGGAGAGTATAGCAGACATGGCAAGACAAGGGAAAAAGATTTTTCCTGGGTGTAGTACTCCTATACGTAACTTAAGGGGCTGCGTGCGGTTTCCGGGGTGAAAGAAGGGGGAGGACTTTCCATTCAAGGAAAAAAACCCGGGAAAAAAGGTTGTCCAAGGGGTTTACTGGCAGCCCGGGGACCTATCCAAAAAAGCGGGGGATGGGTGAAGTTGCCCCCCCGACCAGAGTCCACAAAGGGGCAACTCGAAGGCCTGATCCGGGGGGGAAAAGGTTAGAAATGAAACATGGTTTTAATGGCGTAGAGGAAAGTTCCGGGGCCCCGGTTCGGGCCCCTTTTCCCCCGAAGCCTAGGCTCTGTGTTTTCCCGGAAAGCAGGGGGGCACTCCCTACGGGAAAATGATCTTGGGCACCGCCAAATAGAGGCAGGTCCTTGGTTTCGCCCCTTTAAGTCTTTTCCCCCTCCCAAAAGGTGGGCCCTATCAACTTGGGATGGGCCCCCTCCCCAAAATTGGGAAAGCAGGGACAGGCTGCAGGGGGCGCTGGAAGACAGGTGCAAGGCGGGGGACTCCTACGGGGGGGGATAAATTTTCCCCTTGGGAAAACCCCAAACCCCCTTTTTGACGTTCTGAGGAAAACGGGATGTCGATGGGGTGGCCCAAAGGGGGAAAGAGGTCGTTTCCCGGTGGTGGGCAGATCACCGTTTGTTAATTCCCCTTAAAACGACCAGGGCCAACCCCTACCCGAAGGTTTGGGCCAGGGCCCTTGTTCCAGGACAAATTGAGGATAGAGTCCGGGGTTTTTAAGCATACTTTCCCAATAGGGGTCCCCCTTGTCGGGGGACGAAGAAGGGGAAAAGGCAAACAGAAAGGGGGCTCGTCCCGGCTATTAAATCCTTGCCCGGGAAAGGCCCGGAAAAGGGGAAAAATTTGCTAGATTGGCTTGGTCAGGGGGATCTCCCCGTTTTCCCCAGAGGGGGTCAACCCCGGCCAGTGCTTCCCGGGAAAGGAGAGAAAAAAATGAAGGGCCCCTTTTGCCCGGTCAGTGGCGGGAAATTTGGGGTGCCCGGACCTCGAAGTGGATTGTGAAAATGGTTCAGGATCCAAAGGCGGCCTTGGGGTCCCCATAATTTGTTTTGGGGTGGGCTGGGAAAGGGGGGAGGGGAGGAACCCGTTAGATTTCCGCAGGGGACCAAAGCGAGGGAAAACCCGGGGAATTGGGGCGGTGCCGGGGCTGGGGGCCGCAGGTGGGGTTTTGGGAGTGGCCGAAGGTTTTTGGGCCCTGGCGGAAGAGTTGTTCTTGACGGACGCCCTGGCGCGGAATTTCAAACCCCGAGGCTCTCTGTGTCTGGGAGCTTTGGTTGATCGGCGGGATCCCCTTTGGGCCCCAAATTTTACTTTTAAGGGGAAAGCTCCGCGAGCGGGGGTGGATCCATGGGCACCGCTAGGGGGTTGGGGGGGTAGCCCACCCTCGGGGAACGGAAATTAAGGGCCCCCCGTTTTCACCCGGGGCCCCCCACAAAGCCCGGGGGGGCTTTTTCTTGGGAGGGGGAAACCCCCCGGTCGCCCTTCCCCCCACGCAGGAAACCCAGCCGGGGAGGGGCCGGAAAAACAGGTGACGTAGGGGACAGGAACACCCAGGAGCGTTGGTCTTTAATAGGCGGAACTGGGGCCGGAAACCGAGTAGGCCCGAACAGGTAGGCAGGACTGACCGAAGGGGGGGAAGCCCAAAAGTAGAAATGTGGAAAAAGTCAGAGGGGAAAAGCCAAACAGACGCAGAAAAACTTTGCTAAGTAGGGACACCAACAATTTTGGGGGCCCCACGGCCAGGAGGGGCCCTTCCTAATTTAAAACCCAAGCTCAAAGGCCATAGGGGAAAAGGGGAGCACCAATTAGGTGCTATCCCTTTAAAAAATAGGAAGCTGTCACGCGCGGCCCCCAGTGGGCGCCGGGAAAAATGCAGGGGGAAGCAGAGACTGCTGCCTGGCGGGTTTAAGGAGGAAGCTGGATGCAGCCGGTAGGTTGTGGGGGCAGCGCAGCGCCCTTGGCCCGGGGGTGGCTGGCCTTTGGGGCCGGATGCCCCGGGCCGCGCCCAAAGGGTGGTGGCGGAAGGGGTGGGGAGGCCCCTGAAATGGGCCGTGGCCCGGGGGCCCGGGGACCCAGCGCGCGGGGGTTACAAGATTTGTAATTATAAAAATGTAAAAGATATAGGATAGTAAATTCTTTCATAAATTTATAGTTCCCTAACCCAGGGTTTTAAAATTTGCAGTATTTTATAAAATTTGGGGATTTTTTTCCTGGAAAGTTTTTTTTTGTCCTTGTTTTTTTTTTTGTGGTAGAATCTCAGCATAGTCTCCTTTAAAAGGGGGTTTTTCCCGAAGTGGGGTTCCTTACCTCTTATCTGCTCAGGAGGGAAGTAAACAAAGCATGCTGGTTCACAGAGAGGGGGAGGGGGGGGGGAGGGGTAAGCAGAGAAACCCCGGAAGCCCGGGAGCGTTGCAAAATTTAATTTAAAAAATTTTCATTTTCAAACCCGTGGATTCTTATACAGCAGACAGCCTCATACACTGCACATTTCTCCCCCAGCCCCTTGCAAGCTTCTTCATGTTCCCTGTCATCAGATAAGAACTGCAAACATGCAAGCCAGATCAGCTCCTGTCAGTGTCCTGGTCGTGTCTAATGTAAACTGTCAGGAAACTAAGGGCATCTGATTAAGGCTGTAGCTCTCAGAGGCTTCACTTCTTGTAATCACATATATTTAGAAAAGTGATCAAATACCCATTTTGGAGGATCCCACGTCAACCTTACATCATGGCAAAACCCCTTTAAATGTCAACAATTGTTACTTTGTTTTGAGTTGCCAAGAACATATTTTAAAGGGGTTTTGCCAAGAAGCGAGTTCCTTACCTAACAGGCTGATACTTCCCTCTTGAATCTTGAAAAAAGTGGTGTTGTGTTTCTGTTTTTAAAAAAAACAAGTACCTCCTCTGTGATGTCATCGCTCCTGATACTCAGATAAGAAGTGCAAACAACGCAAGTGCAGCCAGATCAGCTCCTGTCAGCTCCTGGTTGTGTCTAATGTAAACTGTCAGGAAACCAAGGGCATGTAAGTCAGGCTGTAGCTCTCACAGGCTTCACTTTTTTTGATGACATATATTTAGAAAAGTGATTAAATACCGATTTTGGAGGATCCCACGTCAACATTAGATCGTGGCAAAACCCCTTTAGTTTCAGTGTAGATGTTTAGAAGAAGGAAGGTTGGACACCAGCCGTGTTATTCTGTCATGCGCAGTATAACAACTGACCTTTAGATATCTCGAAATCATTATGTTATGCATACTAACGCATACCATACTAACCAGAGCTTAAAGGGAACCTGTCACATAGATTATGCCCCCCTTGCTGAGGACAGCACAAGCTATTGTCAGACTTGCTGTTTCCAGCGCTGTGTCCCTTATTTTGTAAGATGCAGGAGTTTAAGAGTATTTAATGCTCAAATCTTATTCATGAGCAGGTGTTAGCCCCGCCCAGCAAAGGCTAGCCCCGCCCACTGACATATATTCACATGTTTCTACCTATTCAAAGTAACAGGTTTATCAGTTGAAGTGGGCGCGTCTAGCCCCAGGTGGGCGGGGATTTGAAAAAAACTGACTCTTTGAATGACTGAAAACTGCAGATTTGAGCACTAAATACACGAAAACTCCAGCATCTTACAGAATAAGGGACACAGTGCTGGAAACAGCATGTCTGACACTGGCTTGTGCTGTCCTCAGCAAGGGGAGAATAACCTATGGGACAGGTTCTCTTTAAGAGTAATTAGAATAATCAGAATAATTAGAGGTGTGTTTTTAAGTTAACCAATGAAAGATGTTATTAATGAGTTGATTGTTATAATACATGAATAATAATAAAAAGGTGTTGCTTAAATGATGATTATACTGTATTGTCCAATAAAGATATATCTGTTTTGCATAACGATCCTCCTACCAGTGAAAGTTTATAAAACTGCTTGCCAAAACTTTTAATAAAGAGAAAGGATATACCGCCATTTTGGAAATGTCTCTTCTTCTCTTGACCTTGTATGTACATACAAATTTCTAATTTGGACACTGCACAAACAAAGCTGGAAGATATTTTAGTCTCCATATCACAGATTACGGATGACGTGTCAGAAAAGAGGCGCCGCCACGCCAGCTTTAAGGCGCATTAAATGAGTGTATACTGCGCTTGAATGCATGAACCTGTCATATGTGGGTTCATAAATCTGGTGGTATGCCGTGCATAGCATATGTTAGGCGCATTCAAATGTGTCATAACTGGTGCAAACTGTGCCTAGTTTTGGTGTACAACTGTTTATACATAAAGAATAGGGCTACAACATTTTTTGGCGCAAAATATACCCCAAAAAATGGCACAGCTGAAATCTGACATGTCACCCTACATCTTTATTATGAAGCTTGCAGCCACAGATGCACTTATGTACCTATTAAGCAAACTGTGTGGCATCCTGGCCCTCTGTTCAGTCAACTGCCTGATCAGCTGCTGTCAGTCTCTCTAGGCCAGGGCATTCAGCTTTCAAAGAGCCAATGCTCTGGGCACTCCTTTACCTTCCACTTATGCCAATTTGTTGGTGCACACCGGTGTGATTTCTTGGTATGTCTTTCCTGACTATTTGTGAAGCTACTAATGGTTTTATATTTGTGTGAATTGTATCATGCGAATATCCACATTTTATGCACCGTTCACTTTTGGAGGGTTTCAGATGTGTACTTAACCGCCGCTCCATGGCCTTTGTGCTATGGCACCTGGCGAGGTGCAAAAGCACGAAACGCGTTGTATTAAACCAATAAAACCTCTCTTTCTTATACTACGAGGCATCAGCGCTGGATTCACTTGCTGCCATCGTTGCTCATTCTACATCGGATCTTATGGATCTGGCCGTTCCTCATTTGATTATATTGGTATAATGTTGTACCGTGTTAGCCATGAAAAACAGTAGAAGAGTAAAAAAAAAAAATCAGGCGGTACCTTTTAGAGGCTAAGGCTATGTTCACACGACTTATTCACGGCATAATTGCGGGTCGGATTTGGCCCGCAATTACGCCGTGTGCTCAGCAGCGGGGGTGGGGTGGGGGGGCCGGCAGCTCGCCGGCCCCACAGACATTCATTATCCACGGCGCGTATACCACCGTGAATAATTGACATTTCACTTTCTCCCTGCTCGCCGTATTTCGCGAGCGGGGAGAGGAGACGGAATCCATAGTTCTCTATGAGAACTGTGGATTAGTGTAATGAATGGGACGGATTTCACCCGTAATTCGCGCAGTACGGCGTGAATTACGGGCTAATATCTGTCCCAAAATAAGCCGTGTGAACATTGCCTAACAGAGGCTACTCAGCCTCCAACAGGTATCGCCTGATTTCTTCTCTCTTCTATTGGTTATGTAGGTAAAGTGTAATGGAGCAAGATATACCAGATGTACTAAAAGGTGGACTCTTACTAAATTTGTTACATTGATGACTGTCCATACATAAATTTAGATACTTTATAATCTATGCCACAATCTGGAATAATTTATTGTAAAAATCTTAGGCTCTGCCCCCTCCAACTAAGATAAATTCCTCCGAAGGGCTCTCTCAATTCCATAGATTCTGACACAATTACCTAACACCCAAAATAAGTAAAAAATATGCAGAGACCAAGAGAGATGGAGATATGGTATAGAAAATGACAAGGGAAAAGAGAGGTATGACGTGAATTAGGCTCATCTAGTAAACAGACACAGTGAATTGTTAGTCAAGTGATGTTTGTAAAACACTTGTTCATTTATGATTTTTAAATGGAATGTTGTAAATTTTGTGAAATCTCAATAAAATTTGATTATAAAAAAAAAAAAAAATATGCAGAGACCAATTAGTTCACAGGTACAATACATCTTTATTGAATTCAAAGGGGAAAAAGTTGTGAACTACTGGAGACACGCAGCACATACAGTGACAAACAAAAAAGGAAACACTGGAGGGTGAATCAAATATATTAAAAGGCACAAGCAAAAACTTGATTAAAGTGAACCTGTCAAGTGGTTTATGCAACCTTATCTGAAAACAGGTTATGATGGAGGGTGAGAAGCTGAGCTCTGTGATATATAGGGTTATATGATAGAGGGAGAGAAGCGGAGCTCTGATATATAGGGTTATATGATAGAGGAGAGGAGCTGAGCTCTGTGATATATAGGGTTATATGATAGAGGAGAGAAGCTGAGCTCTGTGATATATAGGGTTATATGATAGAGGAGAGGAGCTGAGCTCTGTGATATATAGGGTTATATGATAGAGGAGAGAAGCTGGGCTCTGTGATATATAGGGTTATATGATAGAGGAGAGAAGCTGAGCTCTGTGATATATAGGGTTATATGATAGAGGAGAGGAGCTGAGCTCTGTGATATATAGGTTTATATGATTGAGGGAGAGGAGCTGAGCTCTGTGATATATATGGTTATGTGATAGAGGAGAGAAGCTGAGTTCTGTGATATATAGGGTTACATAAAACAGGAGAGGAGCTGAGCTCTGTAATATATAGGGTTATATGATAGAGGAGAGAAGCTGAGCTCTGTGATATATACGGTTATATATGAAGTATCAATGGGTAAATCCACACTCCTCTCCTTGGGCCTCCAACCGAGATAGGATGGTGCTCACCCCAAAAAAGAAAAAAAAGAGGAAGGGATAGGGACAGACAGGCGCCCAAATATAGTGTAGTATTTAGATGATACAGGAAAATATCAATATGTGAGTTTGCTCACCTGAGCTTGTTGTACAATGTATGGTACAACGCATATAAAAGGAGTTATCGGTAAATTTTCACCATCAGCCGCCAGTACCTCCAAAGTCCACTCATGCACCTCACCCACAAAGGGCAGGAGGAAGATATATAACTATTTGATCCACTTCTGGCTATCCAGCCACGAATAGGAATGGAGGTAGTGCTAGCGCTTGTATATATCAAATAAAAATCTTTCTGTTTAGGATAGAGGAAAGATAAAAAAATCCTCTATAAATTCTGAGAATTTTATTTTTTAATATAAATATAAAAAACAATCAATTGCAAAAAGACTCAACGCGTTTCGCGTGCATCCTCGCACGCTTCCTCAGGAGTTCTAACAATGTTCACCATCTCCTTTCCCTAAATAGTCTATAAAGGTACCACCTCTTTTACAACATTTACCAATCATACGTCGCCCTTCTCATCCCTTATACATACATATAAGCAACGTATTCATATGTCACAAAATGCACAAACATTTAAATTACACAAGCATTATTAAAAATAATAAAAAAAGGCATTTAAAAAACAAACGCTAAACCGCACTCTTTAAAAACTTATACAATGAACCCATTACCTGTTGTTACTATTCTTCTCCTTTCCTGATTGTTCTAATTGTGAGTGTACCTCCGGCGCCGGCTCCCGGCCGGAACCGGAAGTTCGCGTCATCAGCCGGGAATCGATGACATCATTAGTCTTACTCAAAACGGCATTGCGCATGCTCAATGATAGTATAGGATAGCAGAAGCGCTTACTCCCATTGTACTATTGAAAACTGTTGACGGGGAATAGAATCTATATAATAGAAAGAGATAAGAGAGGACCAAAACCTGTTTTAACCATTCATATAGCTATATACAATAAAATTAGATCCTTCTACTCTTTCTTAATAAATAACCTCTTGGGCTTCATTCAAACCTGCAGGGTTTAAAGTGTTTAATTAAAAAATCCAGTACATTTCTTTGTTCGTTAATGCCTGGAGCCTATCCGTAAAATCCTCTGATATAAAATCAATGGGCTGTACTTTTAAATTATAGTCACCATTTGGATGTTCATCCAAAACGTGTCTGGGAAGGCTATATAATTTATTTCCCTTTTTAATATTAGATCTGTGGTTGTTCATCCGTTGGGAGAGCTTGGTAGTTGTTCTCCCAACGTACTGCTTGCCGCAGCTACAAGTAATAAGATAAACCACATAACAAGATCTACAGTTCAAATTGAATCAGATCTTCAATTTTTCACTTGTGGATGTAGACGAAAAGACTGTACCTATTTGCAGCATAGAATAACATTTGCAAGTGGGAAAGTGACATATTGTTATTCCTTCCACAGAACCCTTTGAATCCTCTCGAGGTTCTTTTTTCATATTTCTTTCTCGGGATGGGGCCACTGAACTTTTTATGGTTTTGGCTCTTCTGTATGTAATACTTGGTTTTGATGTGATCTGGGTTTTCAGAATCGGGTCTAAACGTAAGATTCCCCAGTGTTTTCTTAAAATGGAATGTAATTCTGAATGTTGGGACGAATATGATGTCACTAAATTATTTTTGAATCCTCCCCCTGTACTATCTTTTTTTTGGGAGAAGACATATTCCCTCTGTGTTTTTTTTGCGGCTCTATTTTTTGCCTCCTCAACAAGGGATTTGGGATAATTTTTAAAAAAATAAAATTCTCATAATTTATAGAGAATTTTTTAATCTTTCCTTTATTCTAAACGGAAAGATTTTTATTCGATATATACAAGCGCTAGCACTACCTTCACTCCTATTCGTGGCTGGAGAGCCAGAAGTGGATCAAACAGTTATATAGGGTTATATGATAGAGGGAGAGAAGCTGAAATCTGTGATATATAGGTTTATATGATAGAGGAGAGAAGCTGGGCTCTGTGATATATAGGGTTATATGATAGAGGAGAGAAGCTGAGCTCTGTGATATATAGGGTTATATGATAGAGGCGCTGAGCTCTGTGATATATAGGGTTATATGATAGAGGGAGAGGAGCTAAGCTCTGTGATATATAGGGTTATATGATAGAGGAGAGAAGGTGAGCTCTGTGATATATAGGGTTATATGATAGTGGAGAGAAGCTGAAATAAGTTATAAATAGGTTTATATGAAAGAGGAAAGAAGCAAAGCTCTGTGATATATAGGGTTATATGATAGAGGAGAGAAGCTGAGCTCTGTGATATATAGGGTTATATGATAGAGGGAGAGAAGCTGAGCTCTGTGATATATAGGGTTATATGATAGAGGAAAGAAGCTGAGCTCTGAGATATATAGGGTTATATGATAGTTGGAGAGAAGATGAAATATGTGATATATAGGGTTATATGATAGAGGAGAGAAGCTGAGCTCTGTATTATATAGGGTTATATGATAGAGGGAGAGAAGCTGAAATCTGTGATATATAGGTTTATATGACCGTGGATAGAAGCTGATCTCTGTGTTATATAGGGTTATATGATAGAGGAGAGGAGCTGAGCTCTGTGATATATAGGGTTATATGATAGAGGAGAGAAGCTGAGCTCTGTGATATATAGGGTTATATGATAGAGGGAGAGAAGATTAGCTACATGACTTATAGGGTTATATGATAGAGGGAGAGAAGCTGAAATCTGTGATATATAGGGTTATATGATAGGAGAGGAGCTGAGCTCTGTGTTTTTTAGGTTTATATGACAGAGGAGAGTACTTGAGCTCTGTGATATATAGCGTTATATGATAGAGGAGAGAAGCTGAGCTCTGTGATATATAGGGTTATATGATAGAGGGAGAGAAGCTGAGCTCCATGAAATATAGGGTTATATGATAGAGGGAGAGAAGCTGAAATCTGTGATATATAGGTTTATATGATAGGAGAGGATCTGAGCTCTGTGATATATAGGTTTCTAGGATTTGAAGATAGATTTCTGTATCTTAAGTACTGCTTATCCTTCCCACAGTGTTTGCTTTATATGCAGTAAATGCTGTCAATTACTGTATGTGGATGTTTAAGCAGGACTGCCACTGTGTCCTAAGGAGTATTCTCTGTATTTTCTTTGCTTTTTACTCAGAAATTCTGCTCCAAATCACATAAATCTATATATAACAGAGCTCAGCATGTCTCCCTCTATCACATCCTCCTGTCACATAGAGTAGCATATACCTGAATTTAAGTGCAAGTACAAGGTACAAGACACAGTATCTTAACATCCGAAGGGTAATCACATTTTGATAGCAATTACTAACAATCATTTTTAAAGGGCTTCTCCAGTCATGTAAATTATTATTAAATAGGGCCAGTGCTGGGGAAAAAAAAAAAAATATTATATATAATATATTATATATTTATATTATAATATTATATATATATTTTATATACACATTATATATATATTGTGGCAGAGCGACCTTAGGCGGTCGCATTGTGCGGCCACTAGATGGCGTACGTCAGGAGACCTGGTAGAAACGTGCCATGGTCTCGGTGGGGGAAGCCAGATGTTGTCGGTCAGCAACATTAGGTTGCTGACACACGTATGTGTTGGCTGATGTCCAGCCATTATGGGTTGGCTTTCCAGAACAGCTGCAGTTGGGTGGGTGGCGTTCCCAACGTTTAGTTATTCCAAGGATTTACAGGCCTATAAAAAGCCTGTCTCTCCAGGTGATCAGGGGGGTGGGTGGTCTGCCTAACTGGTTGTGGAGCGCTGCTGAGGAGGATGGAGAGAAGCTTGGCCCCATAGGGGAAACTGTTACTGGACTGTGTGTATGTCTCTTGGTGGTGCTGGATGGTAGATCCAGACCATGTTAGAGAGGGTTTATTAAGGGTTTAGTTAGTGCTAGCGGCCAAGGAGTTTGTTTATGTTTTTGGTTTGATTTTTTCCTGTCTCTAAATAAAGCTGGCTAAGGCCAGTTTGAAGAGAAGCCTCATCTCACAGTGTTATACTGGTGCCATTCCACTTACCCAGGCGGCGATCCGTGAGTTAAAGTACCCCCAGAACGGTCCAGGAGGGCGTCCAGACGAGAGTGGATCATCACAATATATATATATATATATAGATATTATATTTATATATATTTATATATATATATATTCATTCACTTCTGTTCCTGTATCTCTACCACTCAGAAGTGCCCCAGGATCTGCTTCTCTGCACTTCCTGGGTCTTGTGTGGACACATTGGAGATGCTCATGCTCCATTCACTCACAATGAACCATGACCATTTCTTGTGTGTTGGAACAAGAAGCCTGAGTAGCAGTGGCATGGGACAAGGAGGTGATTATAGTTTATTTCTAGTTTTCCCCAGCCCGGCCCCATTTAAAGATGTACACTATTGATATAATGGTTTTGTTCTCTTTATTTCTCGTGAGTTCTTTCATGTGCAGCCATTTGGTTATACACATTCTATACAGGGTTCATCAGAATGGCTTCTCTCCTGTATGCCTCATATGATGTTTATGAAGATCTGATTTCTGAGAAAAACATCTCCCACAATCAGAACAAGAAAACGGCCTCTCTCCTGTGTGACTTCTTGTTTATAATAAAGGTTGTGACCTTCCTGGTTGAAACATTTGCCACATTCTGAACATGAAAATGGCTTTTCCCCTGTGTGAATTCTCAGATGTGTAACCAGGTACGATTTCTGGCTGAAACTTTTCCCACATTCTGAACATGGAAATGGTTTTTCCCCTGTGTGAATTCTCTGATGGGTAAGAAGGTACCATTTCTGGTTAAAACATTTACCACAGACAGAACATGAAAATATCTTCTTCTCGGTGTGTCTTCTTTGATGACTATAAAGATTTGACCTTTGGGTAAAACCCTTCCCACATTCTAAACAGAAGTATGGTTTCTCTCCTGTATGAGTTCTCTCATGTTTAACAAGATGTGATTTAATGCTATAAGATTTATCACATTTTGAACACGAATAGGGCTTTTCCCCTATGTGAGTATTTTGATGTTAAACAAGACTAGATTTAAACCTCTATTGTTTCCCACATTCTGAACATGTAAATGGCTTTTCCCCTGTGTGTATTCTCTTGTGTTTCACAAGATTTCCTTTATCTTTAAAACATTTCCCACATTCTGAACACGAAAATGGGTTTACCCCAGTGTGAATTCTCTGATGAGTAACGAGATGTAATTTACGTGCAAAACCTTTCCCACATTCTGAACATAAAAATGGCTTCTCTACTGTGTGAGCCCTTTGATGTTTCACACCCTTCTTTTGACTTTTATTTTGCATAACAGGCTGTGGTGAATCAGAAATTAAAGTGTCCTTCAAAGCATCAGATGATAGATATTTGTTGTAAAAGGCGGAGGATGTGTCTGGGATAATGACATGGTCTTCATATGTATGTTGTATAATACTGCAATCATCCGCTTTGAAGTTTGAAGATATAAGATGACCCTCTGAGCTCCTGGTATAGTTATCTGCCAAGAATTAAACTAATTTTATTTATTTATTTATAACATAGCCTTTAAGGGGTGTTGCCAATCTGCAAAATCCCTTTCTGAGATTGTCTTGTAGCTTACTATGAGCTGGCCTCAGCAAACTGGAAGATACCTGAGCTTGTAAAGTTCTTCCAGGTTATTTTCAATAGCGGTTTTGAATACTGCCAAGCGAATGTGCTTGGCTATATTTGAGACTCCTACAGATATGAATGGGGAAAAGCTGTGCAATCACGGCCATCTCTCCATTTAAAGGGGTTTTGCCAAGAAGTGAGTTCCTTACCTCTTATTTGCTCAGAAGAGAAGATAAACTCAGCATGCTGAGTCACAGGGGAGAGAGAGAGTTGGGTGAGCAGAGAGCGAGGAAGCAGGGAGCGTCTGCAAAGTTTACTCAAATAATTACATTACAACAAGTGGATTCTCTATACAGCAGACAGCCTCATACACTGCGCACTATTCTCCCCAGTCCATTCAAAGCTCGTTCATGTTCCCTGTCATAGATAAGTAGTGCATACAACGCAGCGGCGGGACCGGCCAGATCTGCTCCGTCAGTGTCCTGGTCGTGTCTATGTAAACTCGTCAGGAAACTAAGGGGACTGAGCTATGTTGTAGTTCTCAGAGCTTCTCTTTTGTAATCACATATATTTAGAAAAGTGATTAAATACCCATTTTGGAGGATCCCACGTCAACATTACATCGTGGCAAAACCCCTTTAAGGAGGACTGCACATAGTGAGCTACGAGATGGCCTCATGCAGGGATTTTGTGAAGTGCAACACCCCTTTAAAAGTGTTGTTTGGGTCTTTTCTTCAAGTAAATCTCACAGACCACTCATCTCTGTTCCAGCACTGATGTTGCCAGAGGTCTCCCTCGTTCTTCTGTTTACTACTAGAGGTCAACCATTGGCTTATCACTGATTAGTCAGTTGTGAATAGTGATGTTATGCAATGGCACATGATAGATACAGTGCTGGGAGATGGAAGCAAACAGGAGAATGGGATAGACTACCGGCAGCATCACGGAGTGGAGAGGTGAGAATGTTCTTTTTATTTTAGTACTGCAGCAGTATTATCAATTTATTTTTCAGAAATAACTAAATATGTTTGCAGTTATAGTAATATTTTACAAAATTTCTATATAAAAATGTCTATACAAATTGCAAAGCATGTAGCAAAATTCAGTTATTAAAGGGGTTGTCTCACTACAAGGATTGTTTTTATGTTAAAGATCTTGCAAAAAAAAGTCACTTGCAATATATTCCTTTAACGTGTCCCCTACCTTTCTAGTTTCCCCCCTCTTGCATGGGCGGGCTCAGTCCCCAGGCGCTTACTACAGACCTGTTTGATCTCTCTTAAAGGCGCCGCACGGTTGTTTAAAGCTACAGAACCTGTTCAATCTCTCTTGATAGGCGCCAGCATGGTTGCTATAGCTACAGACCGGCTTTACTTCACCTATGGGAAACCCGTAAAACCCCCCTGAATTCAAAAAAACCAAAAAACAGGGCTGAGGTAAAATGAATCAAGTATAGACAACCCCCCTTTTAAATGCCTTTCATGGTGGCAGAAAAAAGTCCCCTCCGTCTTTGCAACCAATTGGATGCCACGGTTGCTGTTGACAGCAACAACATAAGGGTTAAACGGCTAGTAAACGTACGACATCTCTCTGCATTAAGTGTTTACTACTCACCTGGGTGGTCACTTGTTGGAGCGTCTTTTATACACCGCTTATGCACGTATGTCTTTATAGCGTTACTATTGTGCAGTTCTTCCCCCTGATTCATAAGTTTGTGAAAGAAATATTGTAAAAGTCATTGGACGCCAGGTGAAGTCACAGGCAATGTTATAGATGAGCAGAAAAGATCATTAATTATCTGAGACCAAAATGCGAGACAGCAGGGTTATCTGAGCCCTATCAACTGGTCTCCGGAAAAACCCAACCAGCAGTGTCCGAAAAAGAAATTGAGAAGATCCCGACTCCATCTAATGTCTATGGTCAGCTTTTTTCCTGCATCTCCTCATGAAAAGGGCATTAATATGCTGATAAAAAGATGAGACAAAACCTTTCGCCCCTTTTACACATCCAGGGAATATTGGGTCAAACTTTTCTCTGATGTTTCTTAAATAAGTCCTGGTTTGGTTAAATCGTAGGTCAATGAAAGCTGTCAAGATAATTGGTATTCCAGATGTTCTAAATTGAAATCCTATTTAAGTCTATGGGGAAAAAAATCTGCACCGGGTTCTAGGCCTTCTGGCTTCTAGAAAGCACCTACAGTAGTCAAATGCCTCAAATTGTATGAGGTTATGGTTAGGGTTGTTTTCTTAAGACTTGTAATTGTAAGAAGGATACCAATCTGAGAGCAGAAATTAGCTGCAAAGAAGCCAGTTGTCAAAGTCAGAAAACATTAGACCATTGAGCAGGGGCGTTGCTAGGGTCCTAAAACATCCGGGGCTCGGGCCCTTTGTGTTTTTCTGGGTAGGGCTGGGTTCACACGACATTTTTCACGCCTCTTTGTGAACTGCGGATGTTTTTTTAAAGAAAAAAACCTTGTTTTCCTGTCACTAATTTTCTGCACATTCCACACAGATCCCGCCCATCTCCTCAGCAGTCATGTACAGTAAAAATCACCAATGACAAATTTACTTTTTCGAACTTCTCACCTTCATATGACAATACCCTAAACAGTCCCCAAAAAACATACAACTCAAATGGAGCAAATATACCGGACGAGTGATTGTTACTAAAACCCCTCCTACAAAAACCAAGACCCCAAACTATTACTACTTAAGGTAAAAACCCCGGCAGACCCTAAACCAAACACGACCCCCAACATGTGACCATTCGCTGTACACAGCTCTAATTACATATCCCCACCGCCATACAGTGACCAGATAGTGGAAGACACCAGTGTACCCAGACGCAGAGGACCGTACATTCCCCCATCCAGTGACCAGATAGTGGTAGATACTAGTTGTATTGTAGACTCTGCGAAATATAAGTGATTTTCACTGCAGTTAACATTTAGTAACTCACCAGAGAGTTTTTTCTGATCAGCGTCGTTCACTTTCCCTTTTCTTCTCATCCGGTTCACACCTTCATGCTGATTGCTCACGGCCAATACTTGTCCTGAGGTTTTGGGACACAAATATCTTAGAATCCTCACTTTTCCAGCAACTCCCTTAATTATAGGTATAGCAGTCCCTCAGTTAGGTATATAGGGGCACTGAAGCGTTTTATGGGGCCACAGGCAGGTATATGGAGCCACAGGCAGGATAGGGGGCCACAGGCAGTATATAGGGGGGCACAGGCAGTATATAGGGGGGGGCACAGGCAGTATATAGAGGGGGCACAGGCAGATATATAGGGGAAACTGAGGCATATATAGGGGGCCAACAGGCAGGTATATGGGGCCAAAGGCATTATATAGGGGACTGAGGCATTTATAGGGGGCCCAAACAGGCAGTATATAGGGGCCACAAGAAGGTATTTAGGGGCACTGAGGCAGTTTTATGGGGGAAACAAGAAGGTATATAGGGGCACTGAGGCAGTAAAATAGGGGCATTTGAGGCAGTTTTATGGGGGCACTGAGGCAGTATATGGGGCCACGGCAGTTTATGGGGCCACAGGCAGGTGTATCGGGGCCACAGGCAGGCGTATGGGGGCCACAGGCAGGCGTATGGGGGCCACAGGCAGGCATTATGGGGGCCACAGGCAGGGATATGGGGGCCACAGGCAGGGATATGGGGGCCCCAGGCGGGGTTTAGGGGGGCCCAAACAGGCAGGGATTATAAGGGACCACAGGCAGGCATTATAGGGCTCAGACTGGGCTATGGGGGCCAGGGGCAGTTTTTGGGGGCCACAGGCAGGCATTATAGGGGCATAGGCAGCCATTATAGGGGCACAGGCAGGGATATGGGGGCCACAGGCAGGGATATGGGGGCCACAGGCAGGGATATGGGGGCCACAGACAGGGGTAGGGGGCCACAGGCAGGCATTATGGGGGGTACTGAGGCAGGAAAAACGCTTTAAAAATACAACAGTAATACTCACCTTAACTCCCCCGGCGAGCGCGTCCTCTTCTGTCCTCTTCAGCCGCGCGCTCCTCCGGCAAACTCCTCGGGCGCAAAGGCCTTTTGACGCGCTGTGCGCCCGAGGAAGGCAGCGTCGCGATGACGATATGTCTTTGCGACGCTGCCGGCTGAGGCGCACGGGGCAGCGGCGGGTCCTCAGTGCTGTGAGGACCTAGCAGGCCTCTCGGTGTCGGACCTGCGGGTCCGACACTGTCTGCGGGGTGGGAGCGGGTCGCTCTCTGCTCCGCAGAAGGCCCCCAGCTGCATGTGCGTCCAGCGGACGCACATGCATTAAGGGCCAGTCGGTGCTCCAGGCCCAGGGCAGAGGCCTGGACCGGGAGACTCGGGGCACAGGGGGTTTTATTGGGGCCCGAGCCCCCAATAAAACAGCCTAGCGACGCACCTGCTATGAGTCTCAAGAGCACAGCCTCTTACTAAGTGGTGTCGACGGTCCCGCAAAGGGGCTTGGCATCCTAGTGGGGGGGTCAAATCAGGGATATTAAATGACATGTGCCAGAGAGAAAGAATTCACAGGCTGACACGTCTCAGTCTAATGAGTTCTCTGTCTTTATTACAAAAAACACAAGTTTTTATACTTTGGGCGTAAACAACATTCCATAAGCAACATGTGACATTACATCCACCCTCTTTATTGGCTTTTCTTATCTACATATTTGCTTAACACAGCCCACCTTTGTTTGAGAGAAGCAAAATAGTTCAGGCCAGTGGCCATCTTGGTTATGTCTTGGCACAACAGGGTGTGTCTGGACACAGGCGCCGTCTTGTGGGTGAAATAGGCATTTCTTCTAATACATTCCATAACACTAAGGTCTTCCTTGCCAAAAATTACTCAGCAGTGTATGTGCTTTTTGCAGAGACTTACAATTTTAGACGGGACATACACATAGGAAAACCCACACAGCAGCGTCCTTGCCAAAAGATTACTCAGGCCCCATAACTGAGGTTCCAGTCTTTTGCATGATTTTTTTGCAAGCAATTACACTTTCAAAAGGCCCACAGAGCTGGCAGAGCCCACACAGTGGTGTCCCTTGCCAAAAATTCCTGTTTTTTCAGGGGTTGGGGTTTTCAATAAAGGCTAAAAAGGCCCGGGCCCTGTGAGAAACCTGGGGGTGGGCCCATCAGCCCCCTAGCCGATGGCTTTGGGTAAAAATGTTGTTTTTGGACACCCTGCTCCCAGTCCTAGGAGGGTGCTACTCTACATCCACCCCCTGCCTGCTGCTATGCAGCTCCATTACTTCAAACCATGTACAGTCAAAAAACTCATCGTCTACAACTTCTTCTGTGCCGGCCCCCTTTTTGGGGATCTAATTACTTTAAAGCATTAGAAGGTGGCTCCTACTGTATATTTCTTTCTCACCTCCTATATACATGGCCTGTGATAGGCTGACCACGTGCACCAAAAGTTTGGGCATCAGTGCATAACATGACTTGGTCAGGAACCTATCATGGTTTACCTGGGGCAATATCAGGAAAAAAACCCCCTCTCCCATTTCTTTGCCAGTTATTGGTGTTCCTGCTTAGTCTTAAAGCTTTTTTTCAGTTGTGCGCATTTCTGGTTCGGGCCGTCTGCTTTTCCCTGTGACTACTCTTCCCCGAGTCTCCCCCACCTTTTTTCCCTGTGACATCCCCATGCCTTTGCCTTATTCTTTTGAACCATTTAACATTTTGGGCCCTGTCACCAAGAGCAGCCACATCAAGGGTAGAACCTAGGATTTCCCCCACAGCGAAGCCCAAACCTTTTGGGGCGGGGGTTTGGGTTTTAAAATACCGGGGTTCTTAAACCCCCTTAACCACCCCCCCCCTTTTTTGACGTCGGGGTGGGGTCTTTGTCACAGCACTTTTTTTTGGGCTTTTCGCTGAAAGCCCCGGGATTTTTGGGGCTCCGGGGGCCGCAGCAGGCTGAAAACGGGGCTGTATAAAAGGGTTTCCCCCTGCCTGTGGGTGATCGGAACCCCCGGGTGACCCGACAGACCGGGGAACAGCTGCAGAGTCCCCCGGGGGGCCCTAGGTGCCCCCAGGGCGTCGTAAAACACCCAGTGACCGGGACAGACTTGTGCTCCCCCTGACACTGCCCTTTTCAGAAAAGACAATTATAATGTATTAGCATGTATGAATATGCTAATACATTACTAAGTGTAAAAAAAAAATGTAAAACAGTTCTCCCTTCATGGGATTTAAAAAAAAAAAAAAAAAGTAAAAAACATAAAATTGTAAAAAAAAAATTAATAAAATAAAATAAAAATAAATATTTAATAAAAAATAATTGTGCATACATTACACACACAAAAAACCTACACATGTTAGGTACCCACATGACCTTAATAACCTGTAGAATTAATCTACAAGTTATTAAGTGTGAATGTGAATGATGAAAAAAAATAAGTTTTTTAAAAAACAAAAACAATTTGAGAAAATGAAAAATAAATTCTGCAATTATTTTAAGTGAACTTAAATTTTTCCTCCATAAAGTACAATTTTGTCTCGAATAAAACGGGGCCTCATACAACTGCGTCATTTAAAAAATGAAAAAGTTTACAACTGTTGAAACGCAAGGAGGCAAAAACTAAAAAAAAATTCTGGTCATTAACTACTTTTCAGGCGTTCGGCTAAGGTGGATTTTGTTTAGAGTACACATCTAATACATGCAGATGTGTCCTTCTCTCACACATTGCAAAATATTGCCGTAGGCCAGCCCATCTATGGATATATATCCAAGGGTGGAGCCAGATGTCAAAAGATTGACATCATGCCCACCTCTAAGATGAATTTGCCACTATTTGCCAGTATGATTGGTGCACTTCTGATTGGTTGCCCAGTGTTATATGGATATGCGAATGATTTTCCCACAAATTTGGCCACAATTCGGTTGGGGCCAACATGAATTAAATTTGACTATAACCGAAATCCAAAGCACAATACTTCTTCTCTCCATCTACCTGATAATCCTCTGGGACATCGGGACTTTCTTCTTTACAATCCTGAGGAAGAAGAGGACGGGGACATCTCTCTGGTGTTGTTCTCTTACTGGATGGAACTGGAGGAAACACATACATGACTGAATACATTCTCTATATAAAAGATAATACAGGACGTGTGGATTTTGTCCTGTCTGTTACTGGTGATGGGAGCGGCTGCTGATCCTCCATCATGACGTCCTTGTACTGATCCTTGTGTCCTTCTAAATACTCCCACTCCTCCATGGAGAAATAGACAGTGACGTCCTGATCTCTTATAGGAACCTGATACAGACAATGATACAGTCATCACCCAGATCCCTTCATAGCGTTACTGTATAATTTTAAAAGAAATCCCCAGCAAAAGTGTCCCCTCCCCAGTAAGCAGCTCAATCATCTTGTTGGTCAGTTCCGGGGATCTTTGTACTTTTGATTTCCTCTTTGTATCGGGGGAAAGTGCGGTGGGGGACTTGTGATTGGGCTCGGGGTTTCCCTTCCCCATCCTTCAGGGGCCTGGCAGCGTCACTAGGGGTTCTTCTTCACTACTGTGAAATTCCTGTGATGGAGAGACCCATGAATAAATATCAATCCATAATTTCCAGAGCCCTAAACCTCTCCATCCATAGAAAAGGAATGATGTGACGTCATCCCCAGAATCTTTTCACCTTCCATTTTAAGCCGGAAAAAGGATCTCTAGGGGGGAGATTTTTAATTTAAAATCCTGCCATCTTGCCCCTTTTTCTTATCACCCGGGGAAGGGTTTTCCCGGGAAAAAATTTTAAGTTTATAGAAGATAACCACAGGGGGGATCCTTTTATTGTAGGGACTTTGAATGATAAGAAATGAGCATTTAACTTCCCCAAACTTTTAAAAAAAAATATATTTTATATATATATATATTATATATATATATATTTTTTAATATATATATATTTTTTATAAAATTTTTTATTTATATTTTAATATATATTTTATAATGACTGGAGAAAATTTAATGAAAAAAATTTTAAAGGAGCCTGAAAGTGTAGTTTGGATGGTTTCCCCTCTTTTGTATGGATTTGAGTTAAAAAAAACTTTTTTCGGGTTTGTTTTCCTGCCATTTTTAAAAAGGGGTTGTCTCACTGCAAGGATTGTTTTTTATGTTAAAGATCTTGGAAAGGAGAAAAATAGTAAAAACCATCAGCCATAATTTTAAAAACCCAAATACAGGGGGGCCCGGGGCCGGGAGGCCGAGAAGATGGTGGGCATGGTAGAGGGCTTTTCCAACTAGGTTTTATTTTTGCATCAGGGGTGCCCTACTGCAATTTCCCCCTTTGTTTGGGGAAAAAAAAAAAGGGTTTCCCAACTCCTGCCAAACACCCCACGGGGGGCTCCGGTCGCCCCGCGGACCCAAACCGGCGCTGGAACAGTTACCTTGCCGCCGCCCCTCTGCCGCGGGGGCCGCCGGGACCCCCAGCCCCCGCCATCAGCCGGAGCCTTTTCAGCGCGACTCCCCCCCGGGTGGGGGCCCCGCGGCCCACGCGGCAGCGGCCCCGGGGGACCTGAAAACCTCCCCGCTCCCCCGGGCCAAAAGGGCGACGGGCAGCCCAAAATGCAAATCGCAACCCCCCAAAAGACGGGCGGGGGCCCCAGGCATCGGGTTTAAGGAGAATTCCCACTGTCCCAAACCATCCCCCCCGCCGGGGCCTCGGCACGTGTGCAGATAACAGCCATAAATGGCTTTTAAACCCCTTTCGTTTGCCTGGGGATAAAAAGCAGCAGGGTTTCCTCCTCATGGGACTGGCATAAACCCTCTGCAGGGGAAACTTTTCCCACCTGGCCCCCCTTTGGGGGCTCAGCCCCCAACCCCGGCCAAAACCCCCTGTCTCCCCTTTATACTCGGGACTCAGGCAGTGCTGCCTTCTCCTGGCAGGGTTCCCCTGTTTTTCCCTTTAAGCTCAACACACCCCTCACCCCATGACCCCCCAAAAGTGGGCAAAATCTTTTACATCAATCCCCAACCCAAGAGATGAATTGAGGGCCCCTTTGATTAGGAGGAGGTTTCCCCGGTCCTTAGGCGGGAAAATTTAAAGGGCAAATGCGTCAGGGGTGGAAATTTGTTGGAGGAGGACAATGACACCCCCGAAAGTATGTCGCCAGTTTCACCCCTCTCTCTAAACCCACAGCTATCTGCGGTGGGGGATTAGTGTCAGGCCCGAGGATTTGATAATGGGGGGTCGAAAGAAAAATTTTTCCCGGGTTGGGGGATCCCTGTTGGCCCCAGGGAGGGGAAAAAACCCCCCAAGCAACCCTGAACGCCCATATTCAAAAAAATTTCGGGGGAAAAACTCCCCCCCCAAAACCTATCAAGTTGGATAGGGCACACAGGGCGCTCCGACCCAAAGGCTCCCCCCCTTTCTTCCCCAGGACTTTTATTGTTTGTCTTCATGACCACCGTTAAGGAGGACACATGGGAAGGCCGGGGAAAAACTACGCCAAATGGAATCCCAAAGGGTTTCCACTTTTTTTTCTTCTCGACCTATCTGGAAAACACTCTCAAAAACGGCGCCATCTTATCCGCCCCTGGTCTTTCTGAAGGAAAAACATATCCCGTACAGATGGAATTTTCCCTTTGCCCTTCTGTGGGGCCCCTGAGGGCCCCAAACAGCAGTTCTCAAGCCCTTTTAAAAACCCTTTTCGAACTTTTGAAAGACATTTTAAGATCCCTACCCCAAGATGGATGATTGGGAACTTTCTGCTCCCCCCACCTCCCCTCCCCCCCCAATTGGGCACCCACCCCCCACCCAAAAGGGGGGAGTTTTCTCCTGGTACATTTTCCCCGGCTCAAAAAGGCCAGACACCTGCCTCCCCGCTGGGGGCCCGGGGAAAACTGAGGAGGGAAAAGCTGGTAGAATTTTCATATGTCTTTCGGGGGACTATTGTTTCTTTTTCTGTTTATTCGCTCGTGTTTTGATGTGGGGCTTATGTTGTTTTGTTTTAAAATTTTTAGAAGATAGCCTGTTGGTGTTCTGCACCTTTAGACTGTTTGATCTGTGTACCCCTTTTTCTTTCTTTGCTTAGGTTTAATCTTCTCTCTTTCCCTCAGGGCTGTCGGCCAAGGGAACAGAGAAGACTTCCACCTTTGGGAAAGGGCGGGATACAAACCGAGGGGCCTTTCGGCCCTCTGATACCCCTTTTAATACCCTCCAAGCCCCCGGGACCCCGGGGGTTTTTTGCGCCCTAAAAAGGGGCATTCCCCCTTTCCTTAGGGACTTTTGCCTTACGTCAGGGTTCACCCCTTTCTTGTGAAAACTGTTTTTCGTCCCCCCTGATTGTTTCGTAAAAGGCGTCTGTCTGTTTTTTTCCTTTGTTCCCCCCCCCCCCCTTTTGTTCCCCCCTCCTAGAGGTTTTGATTGCCTAAAGTAGTGGGGGAAGAAAACCCCATTCATCTTCACACCCTTATTGAACCCAATTAGCTCGCATACCAAAATTTCCCTTTCTGATTCAATCAGGGTTTTTGGGTTTACCTAATTGGGGTAAAAAAGGCCCCCCCCCCCGGGCTTAACCCCAAAGGGTAAAGAGGAGGTTTTAGCCCCTGAGGGGGTGTAGTTCCTCAAGGGCAGTTTTTGGTCTTCCTTCAGGAGACCCCTATGTTTCCCAAAGGGGGTTGGTTCAGTTTCCCCCAAAAACAAATTGTAAGACCCGTTTTCTCAGCTTTTAATGACAAGAAAAAAGCAAAGGGGTGGCAATATTGATATCCAAAAATTTCACCAATGCAGGTACAGGCGTTTTGATCGATCCTGGGGGCAAACGTTTTCCCTTTAAACCCCGCCCTTTGGGGGAGGAAAACACCCCTGTGTAACGTGTCGTGCAAAAATTTCCCCCCAAAATTTCATTTCTGCTTTTTGGGGTCTTTGCTAAATTTTAACCCAAAATTTTTCCCCCCACGGCCCTTTTCTTCTGGGCGGAGATTTTTAAAAACCCAATCTTCTCAGATTTTAAAAGGACAGGTGGGCTGCCGGTGGGAAGGGGGGCGCCGGGGGGCCGTCCCCGGCCCAGACTCTCAGAAACCCCTTTTTTAAGGGTCATTCGATCCCAGGGGCCTTTGATTCTGGAGGGTGAAACCCTCCTAAAGATAAAGAGTACTTTCTTTTTTTTTCCCCCCCCTCACAAAACTAATCCCCTAGACCGACTTTTTTCTTTGGGAAAAATCCCGACTTCCCCACACTGAGGGTTCTGCATTGGGCCTTTTCCGGTCCGGAAACCCTTTCCCCCCGTCCGGCCGACCCTTGGGCTTTTTTAGGGCTACCCCACTCCCATATGCCCCTGGCGCCCTTTAACGAGTCCCTTTTTAAAAAGCCCCACCAGAGGAGAAAAAAAAGGGGAAACCCCCTCCTCTTTTTTTGGGAATTTTAAAAGAGGGACGGTCTTCGCCCCTTTTATTTGTGGGAAAACCCCCCAAGGACGGGGCTTCCAGGGCCAATGTTTTGAAATTGGGGTACCCGGCGGAAAAAAAAGGTAATCAGAAAGGGCCCCGCACTTACGGGCACTTTTTAAAGAAGCTTTTAAAGGGGAAAATGTCCCCCCGTGTCCCCGGGTGGCTTTGCTCAGGCGCTTTTTTGCCTTTCGCAACGCCCGGGGAAAGGGTTTTGCGGTACTGAAGAGAAGAGAAGGCCTCCTTTTTTTCCAGGGGGAAAAAACTATGGTATGGGAATAAGGCCCACAAAAATTTGGCTAGGCAGCTTAAGGTGCAATCGTCCCAAAATTTATGCCCCCCCGGCCCTTAGGATAAAAGGGTGGGGACCCTGAGAACAACCCAAAAACCATTGGTAAATTGTTTCTCGTTTTTTTCCTGATCTTTTTCACATTACCCCCGCTCTTTTTCACCACGAAGGACAGAGCCCAAAAAATCATATCGGATTTTTGGGGGGGCCCTTTCTCCCCCGGGCGCCCCCCCCAAAGGGGGCTTTAGCCCCGTTGGGGGGCCCCTATCCAGAGGAGGGGGTTTACTGGAGGTCATCAACAAAACCCACCCCTCAGCAAAAAAAACCCCGGGCCCGAAAGGTTTTCCGTACCTTTATTTAAGGTTTTTACTCTGACACCCTTGCCCCATACTTTTTACAGGGTATATTTAACCCTTTTTTTTGAAAGGGGCTCCCGTTCCCCCAATCCATGTCCCACTCCCCTATTTTTTCAAACAATAAGTCGGGCAGGGATCCTGAAAACAGCGGGTAACTACAGACCGTTTTTCCCCCCCCTCAATTTGGAAATGAAGATATACACCAAAATATTAGCTAATAGATTTTTCAATGCCCCCCAGTTAATCCCCAAGGGGACCGGTAGGGTTTGTTCCTTTTTCGGCAGGGGGGGGGGGGACAAAAACGGGCGAAAGATTGACCTAGTGGACGTGGTTAAAAACACCGTCGGGGAAAAACCCTTTTCCTTGGCCTGGATGCCGAGAAGGCCTTTGGGAAGGGTAAGCTTTTGTTTCCCCTTTGAAACGCTATCGGAAATTTGGCTTCCCCTGGCCCATTTCCCCCAAAGGGAGTAAAGGGGCCCTTTTTTGGCTCGCAACTGCTTCTTTAAATTGCCTCCCCTGCATGTCGGGGAAAACCCTTTCCCAAAACCCCCAAAAAGGCCCCAAAGGGAAGGAATTTCCCCCTTCCCGCTCCTATTTGGGGGTCTGTATTGAGCCCCCGCAGTGCCATCCGAGCCAATCCTGATTTTAAAGGGGTCCGGGTCGGAAGGGAAATTTAAAATGTCCCCTTTTTGGGTTGGGTGACATAAATTTCCCGACACCCTTTCTGAGATGGGTTATCTCCAATCCGGGATGTAACCCCTCATTGCCGAGTTTGGAACCCCATCTGGGTTTTAAAGTAAAAAAACCCCCAAAACAGAGGCCCCTCCAATAAAAGTCCCCAGGACACCTTGGTTTCCCCCAAGCATAATTACCCTTTAAGTGGCAAAATTTCACCCCTCAAATATCTAGGTACACAAAAATTTCCGCCCCCATTTCTCCTCACTCTATAGTGCTAATTTTCCCCCGCTTTCCCCAGGGAATAAAGAATCTTTCCCCAAAAGGGCCCCTCCCTTCCCCGCTTTCCTTCTTCGGAAAGGGTTTAAAAGCTGTTAAAAAGTCCAAACTTCCCCCAAATTTTTCTTTCTTTTGAGGGCTTCCCCGGTTTTCAGTCCCCTTGGGGGGGTGCGCTTATTTTAGGCGACCATTCTCCATTTTATTGGGGGAAAAAAGGGAGGAACCGGGGTTTCCCAAATCGGTTTTCGGGGCCCGCAGACAGAAAGGGGTTTGGCAGTCCCCCTGGAGTCCTCCTCTACTACTGGGCCTCTCAACCCGCGCCGTTTCCCGCATGGTCCACCCTTGAGCGTACTCCAAAAAGGATGGGGATAGAGAAGCTTTTGGGTAGCCCCAAAAACATTCCCAATGCACTCCTTGGACTTAGACCCTTTTTTTTTGATCTGGGGGTAACCCGCTGGGCCCTATTAAATTTACCCAACAGATTTGGGGAAAACTTAGGAACGGTTTTTAAATTGGCCTCTAGGGCAAACCCGTGACCCTCCTTTTTATTTCACCCCCCCTGTGCCCCTGGGGGCATCGAGGCTGGTTGAAGGGCGTGGCTGGGGCTTGGGCCAATTCAGATTTGTGGGTATTGCCCGGGGTGGGGTTCGGAAAATTGGGTAACCCTTTCCTTCAACTTCCAGAGAGATTATCAAAATCCCCGGGAAAAATCGAGGTTTTTTACCCACCTTTCAGAATTCCCCACCTTCTCTCTTCTTTGTTTTGGGAGTCCATGTTTTCCCTCCCTACTCGATTTGGGGCAGGTTTTGTAAAGCTTGCCAAATTCCCCTAGAGGGCTGATTTCGACCCCTCTACTCCCTTCTCTCAGAAAGCTTCCCGACAAAGCCCCCCGACACCAAAGTACATGGCGCGGTGGGGGAAAACTTTCCTGGGCAGGGACCTTTTTCCCTTTCCCGACTTTGGGAAGCCCCTATGGAAAAACTGTGGCGAAATTTCAATTTTGCACCCCATTAGAGAAAAACCCCTAAAAATACTCCTCTTTTGGTACCACACCCCTGAAGGGGCTTACACAGGGGGGAACCCACACTGCCCCAGTCTTGCTGGAGATGTCACTCTTTCTAACCCGGGGCGCTCCTCAAAATTTTTTTGGGATTGTCCGTTAATCCGGGCTTTGGGGTTTTTAAAGGGGGGACTCTTTGGCGGGGTTTTTTGGGGGGTGGGATTTCCCCTTGAACCCCCTAATCTTTCCTGTTTTGGGGGCCCGGTTCAGGGTCTCTCTTTAAAAATGACTCGTCTCTTTTGCACAACTTTCTAACAGCGGGGCCCGGGTTTTTGACTCCCGGGGGGTTTGGGGCCAAAACCCAAAGCCACCAGATGCTGAGGACCCTTTTCCAAAAATTTACGAGATCAGGCGTTTTGGAATATCTAACAGCCGCCGTGCACCGATAGAATAGGACCCGTTTTTAAAAAAACATGGTTTTTCCGGGTTTTCTTTTTGCACCACGAAACCCGCATAATTTTTGGGCCGATTTCCCCCCGGGAAATTTTCCCTAAATGTTACCCGTCCTACCCTAAAAGTCTTTCTCCCTTTTGGGTTTTGTAGTCCCTTTTTTTTTTGTTTTGGAGTTTATATTTCCTTTATGAAATAACAAAAATGATTTCGTTTTTCTTAAAGGGGGTTTTCTGTACAATGAAATTTGGGTTTTAAATTTTAAAAATCTTTAAAAAACAAACGCTTTGAATATATGTTCATTACAAATTTTTCACTGATTTTGAGCTAGCCCTGTTAGTATTACTACTCAGCTTTTAAAATCTCTATAGTAGGAATGTTGATCCTTATTTACTGGGTGGGAAAGGGCCCGAATGAATTAATTTTAAAACCTTTTGAAGGGAAGGGTCGGGGCAGAGAAAACCCTCCTTTCCCCAGAATGCTTCTGTAGTGGAGGGGGGGGAGGGGGGGGGGGGGGGGGAGGGGTTTTGGGGTCTGTGTCCGAGCTGCCCGGAAAATTTAAAAAGTGTTTTCCCTGCTTTTCCCCCGCTTCTACACGATTTGATGTGACGCAAATGACCCCGTCTGTTAATATTTAAAACTTTGGGTATGTCTTTGGGGAACCCGTGGGCTATAATTAATAAATATACAGATCAGGGGGCATGTGAATACTTTTGTTTCCTTTATTTTGGGGAAACATCCTGAGTATAGTAACATTGCCCCTTTTTGTTGTGGAGATGTGGAGACTTGTAAGCTAAAGCCCGGGGATTAGGAAAAAAAATGCATCCCCCAACTGCTCTATTAAACACACAGCTTTATATTTTCCCCTTTTACACTCCTTTGATCAAAACCTCTCCTGCAACAGACCTAGGCAGGCACACACAGGGGAAACTCTGAGAGCAAACCCCCTCCCCCCTGTATAGAAGTTACGTAGCTGCCTGTGTGCTGATGGGAGGGGGAGAGGGAGCAGAACAGACCGACCAAGAAGCACGCCCCCACAGTTCAACTTACCAGGGACACTGACAGGCGGAAAGCTCGTAATGAGACAACTCCTTTAAGTTCTGACATTTGCACCCAAAGTTTCAGCTTTATGCCTTATAACCTTTGAGACATTCTAACATTGCGGATTCAACCTGATCTCCCATGTTTCTTCATTAGATGATCTCTGTTATATTTATATGCTAAATGTCTCTGGGGGAGTGTATATGCGTGCAATGTCCTTTCTACCTATGTTAAAAAACTTAATAAAAATTTTCAAATTAAAAAAAAAAAAGATTTTTGGAAAAAACAAGTCACTTTGCAAATGTGTCCTTAAAGGTCCCCTCCCTATTCCTAGATACCCCCTCTTGTTGGACTCTTTGTCCTAGGCCCCTATGCTACAGACCTGGTGATCTTATGATGGGTAAAGCGCGGTTGCTATAGCTAAGACCTGGTGCCCTCGCAGCCGTTCTGCGGGCCCAGTAAAAACCCAGAAAAACATGCCCCTAAATTTTCAAAATAAAAACGAAAACAGGTCTGAGGTAGATGAATCGATGTAGTGAGACAACCCCTTTAAGGTCAGAGCATGTTGCACCTTCACATGAACACTACAGAAAATCAGGGGGCTCAGCAAAAAAATAAATAAATAAATAAAAATAAAAAAAATAAATAACCCGGGGACCACAGTAGGATTCAGTGTAAACGTAATCTTGTACATATTATACATCATAAAGCTAGAGACTACCCAAGTCCTGTAATCTGGGATCAGATATGAATGTGCTTGCTTTTTACCGCAAATTCATCCCGGTTTTGCCATATGATTAGTGGCAGCACTGTTTGAGCAGCTGAAACTTTTTATAAATGTTTTCCCTGCCGATCTGTGTATCATAGAAATTGGATGATTTTCACCTTCAGAATGAAAAACAAATGCACAATGTGAACCGAGACCTCTCTCCCTGACTTTTTCTACTTGCCATTCTTCTGTCAGTCTGGGCCATGTCTATTTCAGGTTTTCGGGAGAACATTAGAGCTATTACATTGATGTCCTGGAACAGAAAAGCCTGCTCACCACTCCACATACACAATTTTCATCAAATTTTAACCCAAACCCCTTTACCCTGTTTCCCGAAAATAAGACACGTCTTTTTTTAATTTTTTCTCCTAAAGATGCACTTTGTCTTATTTTTTAGGGGATGTCTTATTTTTCCACAAATAAATTATAGCAGGCTATACTAGTGTAAGTGTTTATATATTATATATATATCTTAAAGTTTAGAGTCACAAACCATAGGATATATGTATGTAAAGGACATTTTATTGCAGCTGCAGTGACTTATCTCAAAGGATGGCAAATGTAACATGATGGGACTTGTAGAACTGAAGTTCCAGCATGCCCCATCAGCCATCCTGTGAGATGTGTGTGTCAGTACCATTGCTCTGTTCTCCCCCCATCCCTCACTTACTTGTACACTTTCTGTCTCCTGTCCTGGGATGTTTGGGACCTGTGGTGACATCACAGTCACATGACCTCCCTGCACAGGTCCTTCAAAACTCTTCTACAACAATATGTCCCAAGGCCGTTTCTCGGGATGGGTGGGGCTTGGGAACACCCTCCCCCTTCCCCCCCACCTGTCTCTCTACCCACCCTTAGGGACCGCCCGGGGTGTGGGGCGCTGCAGCAATGATTTACGCTGTCGTATTTTCGGGGGGTGCCTTATATTAGGGAATTCAACAAAATCTTTGCTATGTCTTACTTTCGGGGGTGTCTTATTTTCGGGGAAACACGGTGGTAGTAGCTGGAGAATGGGAATGACGACATCAGGATGAACAACCATTCAAAATGTCCATCAATCCTCTCGTGTATACGATAAAACTTCAATTTAGTAAGCCTAAAAATGTGACATCCAATAGACAAAGACTTGATAATCTTCTGACACATTTCGAACGCAGGGTTCCTACTTATTACTCACTATAAGTAACACCTTTGAGCTCGAAACGCGTCAGGGGATCATCATGGCCTTGCCTATTGGATGTCACATTTTGTTGCACGCACAGGAGGATCGATGGACATCTCAAAAGGTCGTTCATCCTGATATTCTATTATTCCCATCCTCCAGCCACTATTATAATGAGGATTACCTTGTAGGTAACATCTCCCTCTTATCCCAGCAGTAAAATGACAACAGGTCACCTTTCTGCTCAGTAGGTTTAATAATTTGTGCTTACTGCTAGAAAGGACAGGATCATAAATTTTGATCCATAAGCTCCCTAAAAGGGAAAGAAAAAAAATCCCCCCAAGGGTTTTTTTCTGATATTGATTTTAAAAAAAAAATAATTATTTCTGATGACAGTATCCCTTTACATGTGAGCTGAAGGTAACGTCTGATTGGTAGTAGGGGTTTGCAATCCACCCTGGCCAATGAGTGAGGGTGAAATCTCATGATGACTACCAATAAAATGTTGAATTCAGTGGGCGGGGAGCACATGGCTGCCTCTAGCATGACGAAGTACTGAGTGCGCTGAACGGGGGGGTGGGGGGGAAGGGGGGGCGACCCCCACATACCTGACTGAGGCGGCACCAGGTGTAGGGCTCCTGTGGATCACAGGCCTTGTATGTCACGTCATGTGATCAGTCACATGTGTGGGAGGAGTCAGGGGTCACATGATCAGGAGCTGCTGGAGGAGTTATGTGCTTCTTCCTGGATTATAGGAGAACGTCCTGATGTTCCCATAATAGAGATGTGTGTGCGCTGCATGAGCTGCAGAAAAACATCTGTGCTGCCGGCTCTACACACACAGCTCTGCACTGTTGGGTAATATATATATTATTATATATCAAAAAACTTCAATTAATAAAATAATTATATATACACACACACCCTTGCATGTTTTAAACCAAAACCTCCGCACTTATATACATACACAGTGTGCAATACTATTAACGACAATGTTAAAATTTAAATGGTGATAACTCATCCATCCACAAGCCTCTGTTTGAAGCGCTAGGAAAAGCGGGGAAACGCGTAAGGCCATAGCGTTTTTGTTTTTTTTTTTATGCGGGGGGGCCCCCAAATTTTCCCCCCCGAAAAAGGAGAGTTGGTGTATTATAAATGGTTCACCGCGCCTGAATCCCGCTCCTTCCCCATATCTTACTTTTACCGCTGTTTTTAAAAAGGGGTGGGGTCGTGGGACCGTTATCTGGAAACGCTGGAGTTGTAAACACTTAAGAGAAAGGGGATTTTGCCTCACATACTTAGCACAACTAAAAACGGTTAGAAATACCCTTTTTTTATACCCTTTTTCATTAATTATTTCACTATTTTGCGCTCTTGCTTTTCCCCCTTTCGGTCTTTACATACACCCTGTACTATAAAATCCAACTTCGCCTGTGTTTTATATATATATATATATAATTATATATATATACACAACGTTCCGCCTTATGTATATACCACATTTTGCACTGTATATACGCATAAAGCTCCCCAAATATATATACACAAACAAGCTAGTATGTATTATTAAAAAAGCTCTGCAATCTCTCTATATATAGATGTGACTCTGCACCTAAGGCATTTTAATTGATGTCTCAAAAGTAAGGGAAAAAAAATATAAATGTAGGGGGGGGCAGAGCCCTTTGTTTTAAACACAAACAGTGGGGTGAGGTGTGTGAAAAACCCCATTCAAGGGACCTGGGTAGAAATTTTCACCGAAAAGTGTTTTCTGCTTCAATCAATGTAACTTTTTTAATCCCTTAAAACAGCGGCCCCCAACCTTTTTTCCACCAGGGACCGGTTTTATGCACAACACAATTTTTCCATGGCAGTGGGAGCAGGGTTATTGGGGGCAGAGTTATTGAGGGGTTGGATGTTTCGAATCACACACAAAAAAAGAGATATATGCCCCCTGTAATCATTATAGATATATGCCTCTGTAGTCATTAGATATAGCTATATGCCCTCTGTAGTCATTAGATATAGCTATATGCCCCCTGTAGTCATTACAGATATATGGCCCCTGTAAGTAAATAGTCAGGCTAGTTAAAAAAAAAAGAAAGAAAGTTACTCACCTTTCCCGATCCCCTGCAGAGCTGCTGCCGCCGGCATCCGGCGAGACCCAGCAGCGTAGGGGATGTGACGACACTGCTGCATGCTGCATCACACTCCCTGCACCGCTGATGTGTAGAGAAGGCGCTCTACTGACATATGTACTATAAACTATCATCAAATAATTGGAGAAAAGGGGGATACAGTCAAATGGTGCCAGGAGACAACCCAACATGCGTTTCACAAGGAAGCTTCGTCAGGATGTTGTATGTTACCCACTTTTTTGTATGGTTATTAGTCCCATTTTTTTGATCGGCGGTTGTAGGGCTGAGAAAATGTGATTTGGTGTCCAAGGTCTATTTATTCTGTAAGTACTATTTTTTTTATTTGCTTTGTAGTGCCTTTTTTGTTTTTAGTCCAATTTTTAGAGCGTCATTGTAACCAAAATAAAAGCACAACAACTCTCTCCTTGTTGCCCTTTGGTCCAGCTTCAGTGTGGTATACAATATGATACCAAACAGCACAGTGACTACTTTTCACCCTTTAAACAGGCAGACTGACTGATCACAACTCTGAAGACATCTGTGATGCTTGTTAGAGGACACACCTTAGTTTAACATGTCCCATGGTGAAATTATATTCAATCTTTTCTACGAGTACCATCATTTTTGTCCAGGCCAGTTTAATAATTATTATTATTGTTTTTTTCAGTTGAGCCACAACTCAAAACACATTGTCTGATTTCATTAGTTGATTTTCAGTCAATTTAAATTTATAAATACTTTTGAAAGTTTCCAGATACTTCAGTGACCAGTGTGGGTTTTTTTTTTTTTTTTAATGGAAAAGCACCAACAACATGGTAAATTTTTGTACATCGGTGTCAATTAGTACAAACCTATATAATAAGTTTGGTGAATTTTCAGGGCTGCTTATAAACGGCCGAAATAAGCTGTCCATTTTAAACCGTGTGAACATGGCCTAAAAGTGTCACCTCTTAAATATCCAATAATTTAGGTCTCTAGGGAGCACACGTTTTCCTATAAACTTAACATTAACCCTTTTACAGTATATCTCAAGGAAAAATTTTAAGTTTAGAGTACCTTTACCTTTGATGTTCCAAAGGATAATAATAAAAAATTATTGTTCCCCCAAAATTTCTGTAAAGCCTTGAACATTCTAATATGATGGGAGAGGCAGACCCAAACTACATATAACCCTGTAGAGTCCTAAGGCCATGTCCCCACGGCACGGGTTTTCGGCCGGTTTTTCAGCTGGTTTGCGGTTTTGCAGACCACCTGAAAAAACAGCCGAAAATGAGCAGAACGGGGCGCTATGGAAAACCCGTGCAGCAGTCCCCATTGCACGGGTTTTCCGCCCAGCGGTTTTTTCCGCCCGCGGGCCGCCTGAAAAACATTGTGCATGCACATTTTTCCGTGCGGTTTCCGGACGGAATATGTGCATCTCAATGTGAAGCGGGACGGCTTTTCTCCGCTCACCGCTGAGAAAAGCCGCCTCCCCCGCAGCCGTGGGGACGGCCGCAAAACAGTGCAAAAACTGGTCGCATAAACCGACCGGTATTTGTCACTTGCCGTGTAAACGGCCCCTAAGTATATGGTGGGATTAATATTATCTGTATATACTTACCTTATTTGCTCCAAATTAGCTGATAGTCACTTGTGTGTGGAAGATAGCTGGGTGGAAAAAATTAAAAGAGGCTCTTAAATTCCATTTAACAATTTCCTTTAAGCTACAGTAACTACAAACTTTATTTGCTATACTGAATAGCATTACAATGCTGATCTATATCTGGTTATGTCCCAGTATTTGGAGCTTTAGAACCAACTTTCTAAGGCAATGTGATCGTCAGTACTAGCGTTCTAGTAATGTGATCGGAAACTCCATGTATTGACATAATGTAGTTATTTTATTAAATAATTCCTTTAAATGTACAAGGTACACCAAATGTCTTAAGAGGCATCTCTGATTGTACAAAGAAGGGGTATAGCCAGCTCACCAATTGTGAAGTCAGCGAGATCCGTCCGTGCACGTACAGCATCCAGAAGAGATGAATAGCAGCAAAGGAGGAGAGAAGTGGTAGTACAGCACTGGAACGGAAGTCTCAATCTTTAAAAAATCCAAAACTCTTTATTGAAGATGCATTAAAAACTTGCACACCTGTGATGCATGGTCGACGCGTTTCGGGTGACGCACCACCCTTAATCATAGCCTGTCTCACAGTATAACAGACACTTTTTATATACCCAATAAAAGCATATCCCTTACCTGAATGTCACGCCGGTGTGCTGCTCAGGAGACGCCGCGGGAACTTCCGGACGGAGATGCCGAAACCGGAAGTGACGAAAGCGGCATGCGCAGTGGAGCAGCTTGCTCCCAACCTGGAATAGGCAAGACATGCGCAGAGAAACGATACCACACTCCGTCTCAGAGCAGAACGGCGGAACATTCAGGAAAAGTAAAACCAAATAATGAAGTACGCATATGAATAAGGCATTTACATATTAGAAAAGGAATAGACAAAAATTGTATATTTGAGAAAAAACTAAATGCAATAGAGTTACCTATTATATTGATAAATTCTTTAGGTGGTGTATTCTTGAAGAATTCCTTAAGTGGTGTATTCTTGAAGAAGTATTCTTGGCCAAAATGAATATCAACTAAAAAACTGATTATTACAAAGGGAGGTTTTTTGGATACAAAAACAATGGAGCACTTGCTCCAAAAGGTCTCAATGAGGAATGCAATTGGCAAGCGTTCCTATAGTGTGAGATGAGGTTCCTTGCTATGCTCGATTTTGTGTATTATAGGTATTTTCTGCTGCTGTGAAAGGGCTAATAGGTAGACTAGCCCACTATAGAATAAAACTTTAAAGGGGTTTTGCCATGAAGTGACTTCCTTACCTCTCATCTGCTCAGGAGAGAATATAAACAAAGCATGCAGCGTCATGAACGGCTGCAGGGGTGAGAGGGAGGGGGATGAGCATAGAGCGAGGAAGCAGGGAGCGTCTCCAATGTTTACTCAAATAATAACATTACAACCAGAGGATTCTCTATACAACAGACAGACTCATACACTGCACTTTCTCCCCAGCCCCTTGCAAGTTCCTTCATGTTCCCTGTCATCAGATAAGAAGTGCAAAACACGCAAGTGCGGCCCAGATCACCTCCTGTCAGTGTCCTGGTCGTGTCTAATGTAAACTTTCAGGAAACTAAGGGGGACTGAGCAATGCTGTAGCTCTCACAGGCTTCACTTTTTGTAATCACATATATTTAGAAAAGTGATTAAATACTCATTTTGGAGGATCCCACGTCAACATTAGATTGTGGCAAAACCCCTTTAAAGAATAGATGAGATGCAACTTCTATATAGCAGTAAATACTGGCGTACGTTGTGTACAAATGGTCGCAACTGATAAAGTTTATTGAAAACTCTCCTCATGTGCAGTAAGAAGATACCTTGGTGAGCGTTACCGGGATGTTACTGTTGCCGGTTTTATGCAATATGGAACTAGCAGAGCATTGTAAGTGATACCACTATAGTTACATTGTTTTTAAATGTTTAGGATGTGTTATTCTTTTAGTAACTATGTGACAGAAAGGGTATGGGCATGTCCCCACGGCAAGGGTTTTCGGACGGATTTCAGGCAGTTTGCGGTTTTGCAGACCGCCTGAAAAAACGGCTGAAAACGAGCACAACGGGTTTTCTGCCCGGCGGTTTTTCTGCCCGCGGGACGCCCGAAGAACATTGATCATGCACATTTTTCTGTCCGGTTTTTGGACGGAATATGTGCATGTCAATGTGTCCACTCATCGCGGAGAAAAGCCGCCCCCCCCCCCCCCTCACCACACACACACCGGACAAATACTGGTCGCATAAACCGACCGGTATTTGTCCATTGCCGTGGGGATGCGCCCTATATATAGGATAGTGACACGCTTGAGAAAGGGGGCGGGACTCCCTGAAATGTAGTGCCGGTGTGGTTTCTCACATAGTAGGAATGCTGCCTAAGCAGTCTCAGCTCGCTGGGATGGTGATGTATACACCTTAATAACTATTTGTATTTCAAAAGACTTTGTTGATGCTATGGTTTGCACAGGTTGATTTTTGTATACCCAATTTATGGAATACTAAGGGTATGTTCACACAGCGTTTTGGGACGCATACTGTACGCGTCACAATACGCTGTGTGTTTTTAGAAGTACACGCTGTCTTGCCACTATGAAGTGACATCTCACTTCTCTCCCCCGGCTTACAATACGATCAGATTGTGTGCCGGGGGAGACGAGACGTAATTCATAGTTCTCTATGAGAGCTATGAATTACCGTAATTGCGGCGCACATTTCAGCCATATTAAAGCTCAAATACGCAGCGAAATGCGCGCCGCAATTACGCCGTGTGAGCATACCCTAAGGCAAGGTTTACATGGCATAATTGCGGGCCGTAATTACGCCCCGCAATTACGCCAGGACTTCGGGAGCTCGCGCCGACTCCCGCAATGTGGGGGAACCGGCAACCCGCCGGTCCCATAGACATTCATTACTAGCGGCGCGTATTCGCTCCCTAGTAATTTGCCCATGTCACTTATTCCCCTCCCCCCCCCCCTCCGGTGTATTGTCCGAGCGGAGAGAGGAGACATAATCCATAGTTCTCTATGAGAACTGTGGATTACCGTAATGACTGGGACGTATCTCGCCCCGTATTTAGCGCAGTACGGCGCGAAATGGGGGCGAGATACGCCCCAGCTTAAGCCGTGTGAACATAACCTAAAAGTGAGATGTTGTATGAAAAATTAAAACTCAAGTAAAATAATTGATGAAGTTAAATATTCCTGAATGATATTTCTTCATTTGAGCAAACAGCACATGTGTTTGTCATAAGATTGTGATAAGGGGAACAGACCCTCTAAGTGCATGCTTTACAACCTGTGCATAAGAGATAAATAAGGTGCAATTTTGTTTCATTGAAAAATATGTTAAACGAGTTGTATCATTATATTAAATGGTCTTCAAAATAAGGGGACACTGAAAACAAGCAACTTTGCAATTGGATGTCATTTGCAAAGCTGTCTTGTTTTCACAGTATCCATTATCTTTGTTTTGTGTAAACACTGTTCCCCAGTGGCGATAGGATCCCACCTCCTTGCATTTCACTGGCTGCCGCCTCTACTAATTTACATTCTGTTCGGCCCCCGGTCGTATTCACGGGAGCGAGCATTCCTGCCTCTCTCACTCAGAATAAGGGGCCAGCAACAATTTTACTCTATACAGCCACCAGCTCCTCAGTGACACTGCAGCTGCTTCTACACTCAGAAAACAGCTGAATTGTGCCTCGGTGCCTAATGCTCCTGTGTGTAAGGGTCCGGCAACAATTTCACTCTATACAGCCATCAGTGACACTGAAGCTGCTTCTACAATCAGAAAACAGCAGAATTGTGCCTCGGTGTCTTGTGTAAACATAGAAGGGAGTGTGGATGAGTTCATAGAAGACTGGATTCAGCTTTAACAAACCTCCAGCTGTGAAAGGAGAAGAGATCAGTGCTCTGAGTTCATAGAAGACTGTCTAAACTTTCTCGAATGAGGATATCAGATCATTGATGACTACTTTCAAACAAACAGAATATTATTATAGGGAAAAACTATGTGGGACCTTGGGTAGACTGGAATGGATGAAATTGGGGAAAAATTTATAGAGGGGGGATTTTTGGTAGCCAGAATCTGGGGTTTGGGTAAAATTCTTTTTCCTTGGGGAGGAATTGAATAGGAGAATAGTGACGTGATGAGGCAGTTTATAAATTTGGTCTCTATTTTGCTGAGACTATTTTCCCAGATTTTTGAAGGTTTAATGGTTTGTTGGTTTTTTTTGTTTTTTTTGGGGGCCGACAAGACAAAGGGTCATCGAATTACTATATAGGGGTCAAATGATGAAGTATTAAAAATGTCGGCTTCTTTTCTCTTTATAAATTGTAAAAAATTTTGAGAAAATGCTCTTATAGAGATTTTGTCAAGTTCACAACAGACTGTATACATTTTCTCAAACCTGGGTTATGCATATTGTGTTTGTTATGAATGTTTTACCAACATTCTTCTAACTAAAAAACATTGTTTAAAAAAAAAAAAAAAAAAAGACTGTCTAGACTGACTGCAGGCCTGTGGTATGTAAACAGCTCTTACAAAATAAGACTGCATAGGGAGAGGAGAGTGACATGTGGAGTCAGAGAGGGGGGGGGACACACACTGACTCGGGAGCGAGCATGAACAGTGAAGGAGGAGGATGATGTCATCCCCCTTCAGTTAAGAAACACCCAGCTGGGAGGGGAAGAAACGCCCCTGGATTTCAGGAACTGAGAGAATCAAGCTTCAAGAGAACAGCCGAACTGATGAAGCGATACATCCCCTTTAACATCTTAAGATATGAGAAATGTCTGCCCAAACACAAAAGTTTATTAATGATTGGTAATGATAAGTTTTAAGATGCAGTTTTATACATTAATAGGATTGTATGTACACTTTTTCAGTGCTGACATTTGATTAAAGCACTTTCCACAAATAAGGCATCAAAATGATTTCTCTTCCGTGTGACTCATCTGATGTATAACAAGATCTGATTTCAGAGAAAAACATTTCCCACATTCAAAACACAGAAATGATCCTTTTCCTGTGTGAGTTTTTTGATGACTGAAAAGATGTGACTTCTGACTAAAACATTTCCTACATTCTGAACATGAAAATGGCTTCTCTCCTGTGTGTATCCTCAGATGCATAAGAAGATTCGATTTCTGGTTAAAGCATTTGCCGCAGTCTGAACACGAAAATGGCTTCACTCCTGTGTGAATTCTCTCATGTTTAACAAGACTGGACTTCAAATGATATCGTTTGCCACAATCTAAACACGAAAATGGTTTCTCCTCTGTGTGAATTCTCTCATGTTTGACAAGATCTGATTTATATGTATAACACTTGGCACACTTTGAACATGAATATGGTTTTTCCCCTGTGTGAACTTTTTGATGGACAAAAAGGTTTGATTTACATGTAAAACTTTTTGGACATTCTGAACATGAATAAGGCTTCTCCCCTGTGTGAGTTATCTCATGTTTAACAAGATGTGATTTACGATTAAAACATTTCTCACATTCTGAACATGAATAGGGCTTCAATCCTGTATGAATTCTCTCATGTTTAACAAGATGTGATTTCCGTGAAAACCATTTCCCACATTCTGAACATGAAATGGTTTTTGGGGCTGTATGAGTGCTTTGATGTCTAATAAGAGTTGATTTCTGGATAAAATTTTTCCCACATTCTGAACATGAAAATGGTTTCACCCCTGTGTGAATTCTCTGATGTGTGATGAGAGTTGATTTCTGGATAAAACCTTTTTCACACTCTGAACATGAAAATGTTTTTAGCCCTGTGTGACTTCTCTTATGTTTAGCCAGATTTGATCTGTCTGAAAAACATTTCTTACATTCTGAACAAGAAAAAAACTTCTCCCCTACATGACTTCTCTTATGTTTAGCCAGATTCATTTTAACACTATAAGATTTGCCATACTCTGAACATGCATGGGGCTTTTCCCCTGTATGAGTCTTTTGATTTTTCATACCATTCCCTTGACTTTTGTTTTGCATAACAGGCTGTGATAAATAAGAAGGTAAGGTGTGTTGAAAAGCATCAGATGATAGATCTTTGCTGTAAAGTGCGGAGGATAGATCTGCGATAATGGCATACTCTTCACATGTCTCTTGCGTCATATCAGGACCATCTGTTTTAAAATAGGAGGATTTCAGATGTCCCTCTGAGCTCCTGGGACAGTCATCTGCCAAGAACGAAACTGATTTTATTCTCTTTGAATATTAAAGCCTTAAAATGATATTGATATTTATAACATTTCTACATATATTTTTTATACTTATTGGAACACATGTAGCCAAATACAGTTATTAAATGACTTGGACAATGGTGTCAGAATAACGTCCACCCTATTTCTAACCTCTAAGATGCCACAGTTGCTACTGATAGCAAAACCTAAAGGTTAAGGAGCTGGTAAAACATGGGACTCCTATCTGCATTTAGTGCGACATGTTCCAACACGCCAACGCCAGTTTTTTTAGTCTGTTTTGCGCCAAAACCACTATTGACGCCATATTCTTGTTGTAAATGAACTGTAGTAGACCAAAACTAGGCGCATTATACAACGGGCACGGCACTTTGTAATGCGCCTCCGTCATGCAATCTGCCAATTGAGGTGCATTACATATGTTATGCGTCTCTGTCAGGCAATGCGCCTCGATAGGATCATTAAATATACTACCAATGATACGTTAACTGCCGTGAGTTGCGCAATGCGCCTTTTTTGACGTGATTCGCCTTTTTAGGCGCATTACGTTTTCTATGCAAGTTATACCTGACGCCAGATTTTTTAAAAGGATCGGACTTTCTGGCGCACTTTACACTGATTTAATGCGCCTAAAACTGGCATGGTAACGCCACTTTTCTGACATGTTGCGCTTAGTGATTACCCTATTAGCTGGGGGATTACCTGTAGGAATTTCCTTTATATGCCACTCATCATCCTGCATATATGTCTCTGTAGCAGTCATATTGTGCAGCTCTTCCCCCTGATTCATAAGCTGTGAAAGAAATATTGTTAAAGTATTTAGACAGTCAGAGGATTGACAGGGAATATTATAGAGAAGCAGAAAGATTATTAATTGGCATGATGGCCAAAAATGACAAGACCGCAGTAGTTATCAATATCTACTGGTCTCCTGTATAAACCCAACCAACAGTGTCCAGAGCCAGAAATGTGAGAAGATCCAGACTCCATCTAATGTCTATGGTCAGCTTTATTCCTGCATCTCCTCCATGTATAGGTCATATAATACTGCTGGATAAACAAGACTGAACACAAGACCTTCTCAGCCCTTCTACACAGCACAGGGAATATTTGGAGAAGCCTTCTCTCCATCTACCTGATAATCCTCTGGGACATCGGGATTTTCTTCCTTACAATCCTGAGGAAGAAGAGGACGGGGACATCTCTCTGGTGTTGTTCTCTTACTGGATGGAACTGGAGGAAACACATACAGTGACTGAATACATTCTCTATATACAGATAATACAGGACGTGTGGATTTAGTCCTGTCTGTTACCTGGTGATGGGAGCGGCTGCTGATCCTCCATCATGACGTCCTTGTACTGATCCTGGTGTCCTTCTAAATACTCCCACTCCTCCATGGAGAAATAGACAGTGACGTCCTGATCTCTTATAGGAACCTGAAACATACAATGATACAGTCATCACCCAGACCCCTTCATAGCGTTACTGTATAATGTCCCAGCACTCCCAGCAGCGTCACCTCTCCAGTCAGCAGCTCAATCATCTTGTTGGTCAGTTCTAGGATCTTCTGTACATTGATCTCCTCATGTATCGGGGAGTGCGGTGGGAACACGGTGATTGGGCTCAGGGTTCTTCCCCATCCTTCAGACACAGGGGCCTGGCAGCGCTCACTAGAGGTCTTCTTCACTACTGTGTAATCCTGTGTATGGAGAGATCCATGAATAAATATCACTCCATACATTTCCAGAGTCCTCACCCATAACACTCACCCATAGGACTCCAGAAATGTCTATGTCTACAAAAAAATGATATGTGATGTAATTCCCAGAACCTCTCACCTCTCCAGTGAGCCAGAACAGGATCTCTAAGGTGAGATGTAATAGACTCTCTGCCTTTTTGTACTTGTACTTATCCATCCATGATGGGTCTATCAGGAAAATGGTCTTATGTAAAAGATGTCAACAGTGGATCCTATATTGTAGAGAACCAAATGGAAAGATGATGAGACAATGTAACATCACACAAATCCCATGTAAAAACATGTAAGAGGATGATGAATTCTCTCTATATTGTATGAATTAGGACAGATGATTTAGGTCAGAGGACCTTTAAATGAACACTGCAACTAATAAGGGGCCACAGCAGTAATGTCAGTATAAAGCTGTAATCTGGTAGAGAACGTCATATGTCTGGAGGCTGTTCACCAATAAAGGGAGCTCAAGGTAACAATATGAACAGTTTTTACCAGTACCAGTCACTACACAGATGCCTCTACCCTGTACCGGTCACTACAGCGATGCCTCTACCCTGTACCGGTCACTACAGCGATGCCTCTACCCTGTACCGGTCACTACACCGATGCCTCTACCCTGTACCGGTCACTACACCATGCCTCTACCCTGTACCGGTCACTACACCGATGCCTCTACCTTAGGTCATCACCGAGCCTTACTGTACCAGTCACTACACCGATGCCTCTACCCTGTACCAGTCCATCCGATCTTACCTACCAGTCACTGCACCGTCTCTACCCTGTACCTGTCACTACACCGATGCCTCTACCCTGTACCGGTCACTACACCGATGCCTCTACCCTGTACCGGTCACTACACCGATGCCCCTACCCTGTACCGGTCACTACACCGATGCCTCTACCCTGTACCGGTCACTACACCGATGCCTCTACCCTGTACCGGTCACTGCACCGATGCCTCTACCCTGTACCGGTCACTACACCGATGCCTCTACCCTGTATCTGTCACTACACCGATGCCTCTACCCCGTATCGGTCACTACACCGATGCCTCTATCCTGTACCAGTCACTACACCGATGCCTCTATCCTGTACCAGTCACTACACCGATGCCTCTACCCTGTACCAACACTACCGAGCCTCTCCATTACCAGACACTACTGATGCTTACCTGTACCAGTACAATCGGGTCTACCCTGTACCGTACACTACACCGATGCCTCTACCCTTTACCAGTCACTACACTGATGCCTCTACCTGTTCAGTCACTACACTGATGCCTCACCCATATCAGTCACTACACCGATGCCTCTACCCGTACCAGTCACTACACCGATGCCTCACCGTACCAGTCACTACACCGATGCTCTCCCTGTACGTCACACCTGACTCTACCCATACAGTCACTACACCGATGCCTTACCCGTACCAGTCACGACACCGATGCCTCTACCCTGTACCAGTCACTACACCGATGCCTCTACCCTATATCAGTCACTACACGATGCCTCTACCCTGTACCAGTCACTACAACTGATGCCTCTACCATTATCAGTCAATACACCGATGCCTCTACCCTGTACCAGTCACTACACCGATGCCTCTACCCTGTACCAGTTCACTACAGATGCCTCATGCGTACCATAAAAAGTAGAATAAGCAGCACCGAAAGTCTCACTATGATGCACGTCCAGAACCCCGTACCACGGTACTTAAAGACTCCAAAGTAGTCCAAACGTACTTAACTATTAAAGCGTTTATTTCACCCAAACAGTGCAATGCAACGTTTCACTCATACGGCTTCTCAGCAAGTATAGGTTTCAAAAACATTTAAAACAAGTGCTCATCAAATCATGAATACATATCGGTCAATAAAACCAAGTGATCATACATTATAGTATAAATAGTATAATCAGTGGTTACAAATATTACATGATAATACCTATATCCTTCAAAGCATTGATAACGCCAATATGAATCTCGGTTCATCTCCTGTTACTGCGCAGTCAGGACTGTATCGCGTGACTAGCTTCCATTGACAGACGCGGAGGGATATTGCCATGTCACTAGATATTTCATCCGAAGTGCCATTAGATCACTGCAATGAACAACACACATTAATAAAATCCTAACAATCCGCAATAGCACACCTCCACCTACCATAGTGCGGCTACCAGTAAATAACCAATGCTACACTCGCATTGGTTAACCACTGTAAGCCTCCGTACCCCCGCGCGCTCCAGGTGTAATGGGAATGCATTTGCAAGTTGGTTATTTACTCGTTATATATGAATATTTTTAACCACTGGAATATTACTATGTAACACTATAAGAATGATCACTTGTATGACACATATGATTCACTTGATTTGATTAGCACTGTATTAAAGTATTTGAAACCATACTTTGTTGAAAGCTCAGTATACTGAAACGTTGCATTGCCTGTTTGGTAAAATAAACGCTTTAAAGTTGAGTGTGTTGGATCTACTTTGGCAGTCTTAAGATACCCGGACGGGTTTGGCTGCTCATATGAAGACTTTCGGTGCTCTTATCTACTTTTTATGCAGATTGTTCCTGATAGCTTGCAAGGACTTTTTTAATTTTTCCTTTTGTACAATTTTTGATTTGGAGATTGGAGTCACACCAATGTTTTCGATATGAAGGACGTAGTAGGATCTACAGGTTGTCAGATGTTGTCTTTTTGAATTGCCTCACTATATCTAAGTCGAGTGAAAGTTAATAAGAAAGCATCCATGCATTTACACCTTTACATGGGCGAAATTTCAAGCAAATAAATCACGTGGGATGCATCATACTTTGGAGTCTATGCTGTACCAGTCACTACACCGATGCCTCTATCCTGTACCAGTCACTACACCGATGCCTCTACCCTGTACCAGTCACTACACCGATGCCTCTATCCTGTACCAGTCACTACACCGATGCCTCTATCCCGTACCAGTCACTACACGATGCCTCTACCCCTTACCCGTCACTACACCGATGCCTCTATCCCGTACCAGCACTGTCACCTGTGCCACAGTACCAGTACTACACCGATCCTCTACCCGTACCAGTCACTACACCGATGCCTCTATCCCGTACCAGTCCACTACACCGATGCCTCTACCCCGTACCTGTCACTACACCGATGCCTCTACCCCGTACCGGTCACTGCACCGATGCCTCTACCCCGTATCGGTCACTGCACCGATGCCTCTACCCCGTATCGGTACTGCACGAGCCTACCCATCGTCACTGCACCGATGCCTCTACCCCGTATCGGTCACTGCACCGATGCCTCTACCCGTATCGTCACTACACCATGCCTCTTACCCCGTATCGTCACTCACCATGCCTCTACCCCTATCGGCACTACACGATGCCTCTACCCCGTATCGGTCACTGCACCGATGCCTCTACCCCGTCGTACTGCACCGATGCCTCTACCCGTATCGTCACTGCACGATGCCTCTACCCTGTATCGGTCACTACACCGATGCCTCTACCCGTACAGTCACTACACCGATGCTCACCCGTATCGGTCACTGTCACCGATGACCTTACCAACCGTGATCGGTCACTGCACCGATGCCTCTACCCCGTATCGGTCACTGCACGGCCTCTACCCCGATCGCACGCACCGATCCTCTACCCTGTACCGTCACTACACCGAAGCCTCACCCTGTAGTCATACACATCCCTACCCTGTACCAGTCACTTACACCGATCTCTACCTGTACCAGTCACTACACCGATGCCTTACCCTGTCACCATCAAACCGATGCCTCTCCCTATACCAGTTCTGCACATGCCTCTACCTGTACCAGTCCACTGCCCGATGCCTCTACCCTGTACCGGTCACTACACTGAAGCCTTACCCTGTACATCACTACACTGAAGCCTCTACCCTGACCTGTCACTACAACCGATGCTCTACCCTGACAGCACTGCACCGATGCCTCTACCCTGAACCAGTCACTCACGATGCCTCTACCCTGTACCATACTAACCGATGCCCTCACCTGTACAGTCACTACACGATCCTCTACCCTTACAGTCACTACACCAGATCCTACTACCTGTACCAGTCACAACCGATGCTCTACCCTGTACCAGAACTACACGATGCCTCTACCCTACGTACTACACCGATGCCGCTACCCTGTACCGTTCACTACCGATGCTCACCTGTACCGGTGCACTACAACCGATCTTACCCTGTACCGGTCACTACACCGATGCTCACCACTGTACCGTCACACAACCGTGCCCACGACCGGTCATCTACCACGATGCATCTAACCTTGTCTCATTCACGTATCACCGATGCCATCTACCCTGCACCTAGTCACTACACTGAAGCCTCTACCCTGTACCATCATACATACCGATCCTTACCCTGTACCAGTCACTACACCGATGCCTCTACCCTTACCAGTCACTACCTGAAGCCTACCCTGTACATCACTACACCGAATTCTACCTGTACAGGTCACAAATGGATGCCTACTACACTGTACCAGTCCTACACCGATGCCTTACCCGTACCAGTCAACCAGCCTCTACCTGTACCGTCACACACCGAATGCCTTCCCTGTACCGTCACGCACGATGCTCTACCTTTACAGTCACTACATGATAGCTTACCTGTACCACACTACCACTTGAATGCCTCTACCCGTACAGTCACTTCACTGAAGCTCGACCCGTACAGTCATACACATGAATCACTTATCCATGTCAGGTACAGCACTCGCATTCATATTAAAATATAATTTAAACTTATCCCTTTCAGCCACTATGCTCTCCACAGTTCTACACTTCCAACATCTCCTGTGTCGTTTCTTTATCACCCTATCCAAACTCTGCAATTACCTAGGACTAATACCATCCATAAGATGAGCCTCCCCTTCACGTCTTCCAGACTCTTCTGGTGCTCCAGCAATTCTCTGGAATGTGACACCTGGGACAATCAGATTATTCCTAATGTTCACAGTTTTAGGTGAGGGTGGAAACTGAATGCAACTTCTGATTGTTTTTTTCAGTGGGAGATGGACACAGAGCCTGGCCAATGAGTAAGGGCCATATCCATTTACCTTTGCTAAGTGCATGAGGCGGGAAGCACATGGCTGCCTCTACCAGTGACACCTGGACCAGGGGGAAGAGGGGCTGACACCCACATACCTGACTGCAGAGCCGGGCACCAGGTGTATGGCTGCTCTGGACTCACAGGACCTGTGATGATGTCACTGTCATGTGATCAGTCATGTGTGGGAGGAGTCAAGAGGTCACATGATCAGGAGCAGCCAGAGGAGTCATGGCCTGCCTTCTGGTGTATAAGATAATGTCCTGATCCTGTATGTGTGCGCTGCATGAGCTGCAGAGCAACATATGTGCTACCTGCTCTACACAGACAGCTCTACACTGCATATACACACAAAGCTCTGCACTATATATACATACGCAGTTCCACACTATATATACACACAGCTCCGCACTATATATACTACATTCCACCTATGATTACACCAGCTCTTCCATAAACACCATCGCATATATACACACACAGCTCCGCACTATATATACACACAGCTCCGCACTATATACACACACAGCTCTGCACTATATATACACACACAGCTCTGTACTGTTTACATAGACACAGTTCTGCAATGAATATACATACACAGCTCTGAATTGTGAATATATACTCACACATTTCTGCTCTGTATACACACACAGCTCTGCACTGGGGACTGTGTCTCACCTCAGAGGAAGCAGGTGAGAGACCCGAGAAACGCCATGTTTGCTTAAATAAACTAAAATAATCCAATCCTCTCCTTGTATGGTTTGGATCACAAGGATTATCTGCGCTCCAGCAAGACGTTCCCCAGCTGCTCCCAATAGCTATCTTTCTCTCTGCACAACCTCTAAGGGCTTGTTCACACGGCGTTTTTGTGATCCGTTTTACGGATCCGCAAAACGGATGTAACAATTGTCAGTGTGATTAACATTGAGTTGAATGGCAAAAGCGCATCGCTGTTCCCACGGGAGATCAGCGATGCGCTTTTGAGAGCTCTCCTGCACTGCGCTTTCGCATCCGCTTTAAGAATTGATATGTCAATTCTTCTTGCGGTTTACGCAAGTAAAAGCCCATAGGAGATAATGGAGTCCAAAAGCGCTCCACACTCCGGGCACGTATCAGCTGCGCTTTGAATCCTGAAAGCGGATGCGAAAAGCGCAGTGGGAGGCTGGACGGGGATCGCTGGAGAGGTGTGCGGCGGCAGCGGAGCGCAGGTGAGCGCGGGCGCGGCAGCGCAGTGAGTGGCGGCAGCGCAGTGAGTGGCGGCAGCGCAGGTGAGCGGCGCGGCGGCACAGCGCCAGGTGAGTGGCGGCAGCGGGAGTGCAGGTGAGCGCGCGCGGAGGCAGGGACGAGGTGAGCGCGGAGCGCATAGCGGAGCGCAGGTGAGGCGGGCGGCAGCGGCGGAGCGCAGGTGAGCGCGCCGGAGTGCAGTGAGCGGCGGCAGCGGGTGCGCAGGGGGATCGGAGGTGAGCGGCGGGAGCGCAGATGAGCGGGTGGCAGCGGGAGCGCAGGGGGATCGGAGGTGAGCGGACAGGCTGTGGGAGCTGTGACAGTGGAGGTGCGGGAGATTTGAAATGGTGGAGGTGCCGGGCTGACATTATGGAGAGAGGTGCCGGGGCTGACATTATAGAGAGAGGTGCCGGGCGACATTATGGAGAGAGGTGCCGGGCAGACATTATGAGAGAGGTGTCCGGGGCTGACGTTAATGGAGAGAGGTGCCGGGGCTGACATTATAGAGAGAGGTGCCGGGCTGACATTATGGAGAGAGGTGCGGGGCAGACATTATGGAGAGAGGTGTCGGGGCTGACATTATGGAGAGAGGTGCCGGGGCTGACATTATGGGGAGAGGTGCCGGGCAGACATTATGGAGAAGGTGCGGGCTGACATTATGGAAGAGGTCCGGGCAGACATTTGGAGAGAGTGTGTCGGCTGAGTAGATGGAGGTCCGGCAGACATATGAATGGAGGTGTCCGGGGCAGACGATACAAATGGAGGTGCCGGGGCAGACGATACGAATGGATGGAGCGTTGTGGGCCGGGGCAGACGATATGAATGGAGTGCCGGGGCAGACGATATGAATGGAGGTGAGAGAGAGAGATAGAAGAGAGATGACTGACTGACTTTCATTCTGAAAACGTATCCGGAAAGCGGATGCGTAAATCGCAAGTCAAAAAGCATTCAAAACGGATCCAAATAAAGTAACAACTGCTGCGTTTTGCGGATCCGCTTTCCGGATGCGCTTTTCAAGTGCCAAAAACGGATCGTAAAAAGGATCCAAAACACCGTGTGAACAAGCCCTAATGGTGTAACACACACTCTAGGGGTGTAACACACCCTCTAATGGTGTAACACACCCCCTAGGGGTTTATCACACCCTCTAATGGTGTTACAAACAATCTAGGGGTGTAACACACCCTGTAATAGTGTAACACACCCTCTAGGATAAATGAACCCTTGGGTATAAAATAAAATACCCTACACAGTGAACGAGATGGATTTCAGACGTGTATGGGGCAGAAATACACAATCTGTATTTGACTCAAATTACCCCACAAACAGAGGATAAACTGACTCTTGGGGAACAGATTGAAATATCCCAAAATAAAAACCACTGGTTCAGGAACAGGTGTGTATATGACACACACTTGTGAAGGTCTTTCACCCCAGTAGCTCAAAAAAGTGCAAGATAATGCTGCAGCAGCCAGATGCTTGTCGACAGGAGACACACTGACAAGTGGCAGAATTTAAGATGGCTGCCGTATTTCTAGGGCTGTGACGTCACAGAAGCCCGCTGGCTGCTGATTGGCTGTATGTCTGCACACGTCATTGAGGATGTTCCTTTCTTCCTCCCATAGTTCTCTGCCCATGTCACGCCATGTCCTTGCAGCCATTTTAGCTTCGTGACCACGAATCGCCATGAACTTCGCCTTCGGCCAGAATCGAATTTTCCCTGAATTCCACTTCGTTAGATTCTATTCGCCCATCCCTATTGATAATCCATTTTTGTCTAATATAATTTGGTATGGCCGTTATATCGATAATTTGGTGTTAGTTTGGCAGGGTTCTACTTCTTTGGTTACTCAGAATAATTTTTACCAACCAACCACTAATTAAAATATATTTCTTTGTATAGGAGATTTGAAGACGGTGTGTTATACAATTACTGAACCCCCCGAACTGCAAAAATGAACTTTTCTTCACTCAGAATAATTTTTACCAACCAACCACTATTTCGAATATATTTATTTGTATAGAAGAATTGGAGACAATGTGTTAGAGCTCTGTGTGAATATAGTGCGGATCTGTGTGTATATTTAGCAAATCCAAGCACACTGTATAATATATATCCAAGTATATAAGAGTTAGACGTTATGTGAGCCTGCAAATGTCGCCATATAACAGCTTCTGGGTGTTGGAAAGATGCAGCCAGCAATACCAAACTCCCTAACTATTGCTGTCTATGGAGAAGAGAATGCTATCTAACTAAATCTTGATTCCCTAAGCTTGCTGCACACCCCCCTAACTAACTACCTAACTAATCTAAATAGCAATTTTTCCTGTCTAAAATCGCTAATAAACAAATTTTGTGCCTGCATGCAAGCAAGTAGACAGAGAGCAGTATGTACAGTACAGAGAGCGAGCTGAAAATGGCGTTCAGAATGCAAAACATTGAATTATATATGACATGGTCATGTGATTTTAGCAGCCAATCAGAGCCCTACACCTCAACGATTACGTTTTTGACACTTCTCTGTGATCTGCACTGATTGGATATCTGCCAAAAGTGCAGAAAGGCGCTGAAAACTATTAAAATGGCGTGTCGAACGCCGTGTCGAACTTTTGGTTCGAGTTAGAGAAAATCGAGATGTTCGACTGGAACTTAACTTTTCTCGAATGGTTTGATCAACAATATTTATGACCTGCAGTAGAGCAGGTTCATGAATCAGGCACATTCTACACTATTAAATGCGCATGATAATTGGCGTGTAAACACCAAAAATCATACATGTCGCCCCATATGCACAAAAAGCTCTGCACTATATATACACACGGCTCTGTATTGTATATACACACACCTCTGCACTATATATATACACACACAGATCCGCACCATATATACACACAGCTCCATACTATATATACACAAGGCTCTAAACTATATATACACACACACAGCTCTGCACTATATATACACACACAGATCCGCACCATATATACACACAGCTCCACACTATATACACACAGAGTTCTACACTATATATACACAGAGCTCTGCACTGTATATACACACAGTTTTGCACTATATATACACATAGCTCTGCACTATATACACACACACAGTTCTGAACTGTATGCACACACACAGCTCTGCACTGTATAGATACAGCTCCGCACCATATATACACAGCTCCACACTATATATACACACAGCTCTACACTACATGTACACAAGGCTCTAAACTATATATACACACAGCTCTACACTATATATACACACAGCTCTACACTATATGTACACACAGCTCTACACTATATACACACACAGTTCTCCACTATGTATACACACAAAGCTCTGCACTATATATACACATAGCTCTGCACTATATATACACACACAGCTCTGCACTATATATACACATAGCTCTGCACTATATATATACACAGATCTGCACTATATATATACACAGATCTGCACTATATATAAACACACAGCTCTGCACTGTATATACACACACAGCTCTGCACTGTATACACACAGCTCCGCACTATATATACACACAGCTCAACACTGTCAGAGTAATAAGTTACTATACTTACTACTCAAGAAGGGTCACATCTTTGGGTGTCACCAGCTGGCTACCACGGGAGAGCAATGATGAGTCACAGGTTGAGATTCAAAATCACTCTGGGAGCAAAGCCCCCCCAGGTCTTTATTTTATAGACAAATTGTTACATGATATCAAAGGGTTAAATGACAAGCCCACCCTAACCAATGGAAATACAATATGGGCGTGAATAATCATTGGTACACATTAATATTCATACTTCTTACTGGACAGTGTCCAAGATAAATGAAACTTCAAACAAAATACATAAATCCTTTATATGTGTCAAACTAAAGAGAAACATCCCATAACTTTGTAGGTGTCCAAAAGGTATCAAGGACATTCTAGCTCAATTTCCAATTATAATTGGACATCATAATTGGACACCTGCATTTATTTCAAAACATTACATGAGAACAGGAACTTTTCCACTAGTGTGTCCTTCGCACCCTGACACCCCCAAAGCAATTCTTGGCTAAGTTTCAGTATGAAAACACCTCTAGGATACTCAAAAGAAAGAGACAAAGAAGAAAGAAATGAAGACAAAATGGAGTCAGTTCAGGCCTAGACAGCAGGGCTATATTTACTATAACAACACTATATATACACACAGCTCTGCACTATATATACACACACAGCTCTGCACTATATATATATATATATATATATATGTATACATATATATATATATATATATATATATATACACACAGCTCAACACTATATATACACACATGCAGCTCCGCACGATATATACACACAGTTCAACACTATATATACACACACACAGCTCTGCACTATAGATTCCTATGGATGCGCTGTGGCATATGTTGGGTTACTTTTTTCAAGTACTTTGACAGACAAACACGCATCTAATAACGTATGTACACATGGTGTGAATATGCCATGTGAAAATCTCCTAAATGAGGTGTTATCTGTACTCTATAGAATGTGTAGAGTTTTCCTTATGTTTTAGTGCTGTAAAAAAAATCAAAACATTTTCTATTTTTTTTTTTTTTTTAAATATATTTTGTAAGGCCTTTTAACGCAATTATTTCAGCGTATTTCAACGAATTGAATGAATCAGTCAAAATCCAGTTAGCAATATCCCATGTCCGAATAAAGTCACAATATTTTCATTATTTTACAATACAAAATACCTGCTCGTCGGATTGTCTCTCCAAATGTAAGCTTCTCTGTTTCGTATTGCATTCGCCGCGGACTTGACAAGGCAATCCGGACGAAAAAAAAAAAACAATGTGATTTCAATTATTTCCGACGGATTCACCACCTACAATGATTGGAGATGGTGAATCCGTCGGGAATCAGTTACAAATACGTGCCACACTTAGTGGCACGTATTTGCAACTGATTTTCAACTGATTTCAGAACGTATTTACATCGGAAATCCGTTGTAAATACGTTCTGAAATAAGCCGTGTGAACGAGGCCTAAGGCACTGTATGAAAATCATATAACAATCAGCGTTTCAAACAATTTGAAGAATAACAAGTACCATAAATTTTCCATTGTTATAAGCAAGTTAATAACAAAAAGCATGACCTAATAAGGTAGAATACCGAGTCCCATAGTGTTACTCAATACTAAAAACTGCCATCCTGACCCTGTTCTAGGATTTTGTTTCTCGCATAATTAGGCTTCTCTGTTTAATATGTCATTACCTACTAGGGACACATTACAAAAGAGAAACATATACCTAACCATGTATATCAACAAAAACAACCAAAAAAAACCACACAAAGCCAGGTCTCTCTTTTTCTGCTACGTAGTGTTTAACACAACTCGTGAAGGTGAGCATAAAGGCGTGATCAAATGTTATAAGAATTAAGGGCCCTTTACCCTGTGCCACTGGAGGGCTGTAACCTGCCCAAAATCCTTCTGAGTTTCCCTTAGGAAGAAACTGGAAATTGGAAGATGTCTAGTAATTTCTTTATTTCGCATTGTGTGTAGAATTTCTCGATAAAAGGTTTCCATTTTTTTAAAAAACTTCCCCGCCATTACCTCTTTATGACGTTCAGTATATATTTGATCAGCCAATGCATATATTTTTTGTTTGTCCTATTGCCATATTAAGGTCTGGCACCTCAGGTTCCAGCCACTTAGTCAGCAGGCATCTCTTTGCTACCAAGAGTATAATATGTGCAAGTGCTGATAATCTAGTTTCTTGATGTGTTGTCTCCGCAACGTCATCTTTTTCTTTTCCATGCAATAAAAATATTATTGGGGAAATACGTATTGGTTTCTTATCTAATTGTGTCAATAGGTCCCCTATTTCTTTCCAAAATGTTTGTATCCCTTGGCACGTCCATAACCCATGATACAGATTTGTTTTTTCCTCGCCACATTTTGGGCAGGCCGTTAACCTATTAGGGAAATTTGGTGATGGTGGGATATCAAAAGCATATATTGCACCATGTGCTATTTTAAAATAAGTTTCACGCCATTTTTCATTTATAATGTGCTTTCGAATTGCATTCCAGCCTGAAATAATTACCTCATCTGCATAGTCAATACCCAACCATTTGTTCCATTTCCTGAAACCATCTTCTGAATTGTAGATTATGTATTTATCTCTAATGTTTGCGTAAATTTCAGTAATAGGTACAATTTCGAGACGAAAAACTATCAACCCATCAAAGTCATTCCTACCCCTTTCTTTACGTACATCCTGTAGCCTTGAAGTGCAGAAAGATCTGATCTGCAAGTATTGTAAAATCTGGGAACCTGCTATCCCGAATTCCTCTCTGACCTCCTCAAATCTTTTCTATCTATTATCAGTTAAGTGGAAGAGCTGAAGTTATTCCCTTGTCTAAAACATTTTCTATTTTTAAAAATTTACACTGCAGACACCCTTTTTTTTCAACCAATAACTTTTTCGCTCTTCCACCTATGGACCTGAGTAAGGGGGAATTCTTTGTGGTCTATAATGTAGTTTATATTGGGACCATTTTTGGATAAATTTGACTTCTTATCATTTCTGATCACTTTTTATTCCAATTTTTACGGGACATGAAATGACCAAAAAAAAAACATAATTTGGTGTTTGGAATTTTTTTCTTCTATGGTGTTCAGCGTACAGGATCAATGATGTTATATTTCAATAGATCGGCTCCATTCCCTGCTGTTAGCGGTGGGTGTCAGCTGCGATTAGCAGCTGACACCAGCCTTCTATGTACCAGAATTACTGAGTATTCCCGCTACATCGAACATTACTGACACCAGAATGTACTCATACATCATCTGTCAGTGAGGGGTTAAAGTGGTACAAATAAAGAACTACAGCTTGTCCCACTAAAAATTACACAGGTTCTTGCACAGGTCCATCCAAAAAAAATAAAATAAAAGAATTGGTATTGATCTCTTCCATGACAATGTGAAGAAAAGTTTGACAATATCAACTTTTGTATGTAATCTTAACTTGCAAAATAGAGAGATCTTGTCATATTTACTGTATATTAAACACCTTAAAAACAAAACCCCCAGTAAATGCCAAAATTATGTTGTTTTTTGCATCTACCCAACAAATATTTTTTTCAAGTTTTTGATCATTTATTATATAGTTAATGAAATACTGCTCTTAAAAATAGATCTGGTCCCATGAAAAACAGACCCATAAACAGACCCATAAGGCTATGTTAATGTAAAAAATTTAAAAGTAATGGTTCTTGTAAGACAGAATAAATTTGGGGCACTTTACTGCTGTAGGCACAAAGGGAGTCATTATTACCGTTTTGAGGTTGAGTTTTTTTACAGAGATAGGAATTGGTAGGGAGGTGCTGGAAAAGTGAGGAGTCTTGGATTTTTGGGGGTAAATTTTGCAGGGACAAGTCGGGGCCGGGAGAAGTCATCATGGAGGTCTGGAGCGGATGGAGGAAAAAAGGGAAAGCGAACGACTCATCAGAGAAGACGGTCACAGTATGGAGGTAATATTGGTTATATTTAGTAATGGTGTGTTGTATTATTCAGTCTCTACATAGTGGTGATATGTGGTCATGTTGTGGAGGTATTATTCAGTCACTGTGTGGTGGTGGTGATATGTTGTCATAGTATGGTAATATTATTCAGTCACTATGTGGTGGTGATATGTGGTCATAGAATGGTAGTATTATTCAGTCACTTTGTGGTGGTGGTGATATGTGGTCATAGTATTGTAGTATTATTCAGTCACTTTGTGGTGGTGATATGTGGTCATAGTGTGGTGGTATTATTCAGTCACTATGTGTCGGTGAATTCTGGTCATGATGTAGATTATTGTACTATTGTGTGATTAGTGGAATATTGTAATATTGGTCTTGGGATTCTGGTGTTGTGTAGCAGTGTTATTTGGTAACTGTATGACCATTATTTAGTGGTTTTATACTTATATCTTGTTATTGACCAAATACTTATTTTCCACCATAATTTGCAAATAAATTCTTTCCAAATCAGACAATGTGATTATTGGGATTTGTCTCTCATAGTTGAGGTCGACCTATGATGTCAACTACAGGCTCTCATCTTTTTAAGTGGGAGAACTTGCACAATTAGTGGCTGACTAAATACTTTTTTCCTCACTATATAATATTAACCTTTTCATAACATATCTCAAGAATAAATTTAAGGTTTATTTACTAGCAGTGATTGTTCTACCAAAATTTCGACAAAGAGGTTTTGCCATGATTGGGGAACATGTTCACCACTCGCAATGTCAGCTGGAGAGCTGTCCATGCTTGCGCAGTCACTCTCCCTTCTATTCTATGGGATTTCTGAGTACAGCCGAGTGGTGCTACATATCCTGCACTGCTCTTACATATATTAGTGAGGTGCATGCAGTAATTGACAGTCTATTAGTGTCTCTCTATAATACAGTGCGGTACTATATGTCCTGTACTGCTCTTACATGTATTAGTGAGGTGTATGCAGTGATTGGCGGTCTAGTAGGGCCTCTCTACAGTACAGTGCAGTACTTCATGTGCTGTACTGCTCTTACATGTATTAGTGAGGTGCATGCAGTGGTTGGCGGTCTAGTAGCTTCTCTCTACAGTACAGTGTGGTATTATATGTCTTGTACTGCTCTTACATGTATCAGTGAGGTGCATGTAGTGATTGTCAGTCTATAGCGCCTCTCTATAGTACAGTGCAGTACTTCATGTCCTGTACTGCTCTTACATGTATTAGTGAGGTGCATGCAGTGATTGGCAGTCTAGTAGCTTCTCTCTACAGTACAGTGTGGTACTATATGTCTTGTACTGCTCTTACAGTATTACAGGAGGTGATGCAGGTTGACTTGTGTATAGTAGCAATCTCTCTATAGTACAGTGCTGTACTATCATGTCCTGTACTGGCTCTTACATGTAATTCAGTGATGGTGCATCTTAGTAATTGTCAGTCTATAGCGCCTCTCTATAGTACAGTGCAGTACTTCATGTTCTGTACTGCTCTTACATGTATATGAGGTGCATGAGTGATTCGTCAAATTCTTTACGCTT